>JADBJO010006485.1:20000-27500 GCA_016801955.1 Conus betulinus | reverse complement strand
TCTTCTGATCTAAATAAAGCGATGTCGCCGCATGTGTTAGCAGCATCTGTCAAAATTGACATGGAAGAAAAGTTTACTATCTATTTGAAAGTATACACTGACGGCTCAGTTCTTGATGATGGTAGTGCGGGATCTGGCTTTGTAATTCCAGATTACAAAGCTGAAAATCATATTATTTAGGTAAGGGTCATTCCATATTTACACAGCTGAACTTGTTGCTGTCCTGATGGCATTAAACTATTTAATTTCCTTGCCGTCTCAATATTTAATATCCTGTTTTGTGTTGATTCACAGTCAGTATTAAAAAGTTTGCATTGTTTTGAAAATACACAGAGAGAGGAATTATTATTTGAGATTAAGTACATGTTGCACTGTCTTTTATATGAAAGGTACTAATGTTGTATTTTTCGTGGGTTCCATCGCACACCTCCTTCATTTTTAAACGATCAGCAGATAGAGCAGCAAAAAGGGGAGCAAAGAATATATTAGGTAGTGTTAAAGGTTGACTGTCCTTTGTCACATAAGGAAATTAGTCATATAATCGAAAGGGATTTCTGGAGTCAATACAGTTCTCTCATCAAAACCTCGTCAGCAAACTCTGTCAAACTTTGTGTCGATTAGCCGACCGGTTCAAGCCTGGCTTTTAGACTTTATGTAATTCCCTACGAACCAAGTATTGCCAGACTGTTAAGTGTGTATGTCGTGGGGATCTTTCAGTTCAACATGTGATTTTTGATTGTGAACTAACGAAACCCTTTTGAATGGTGTTATACCAAGTGCTGACACTGGGCATGTTAATGTGTTTGACTTTTTAGAGATCGTTGCCAGTTGTTTTCTCTTGTTAAATTAACGAGACACCTTTTGGAAAGTCCATTAAGGAACATTTTATAATCATAATCGTAAGTTAGATTACTTTAGTTATTTTTCTCTAATTTTTCATAGTACTGTCTTATAATTCATCTATCATTTTTTTTTTTGTTCTATGTAACAACATCGTCCTCTTTCTCTTCTTTTATGATAATAGTCTAAAATTGTAAACACTATGTTATTTAGACGTCTGCAATCACCTATATGTGTGACGAGACGTAAAACAGAATTCCTTCCTTCACACACACACACACACACACACACACACACACACACACACACACACACACACACACACACACACACACACACACACACACACAACACACACAACACACACACACACACACACACACATGCACACACACACACGCACACACACTTTTCCACCGGACCAACAAGATCAGTGTCCGTAGTACCCAAAGAGAAATGTGTCCATCCACTGTCGAAGGAACAACGTTAGTCGATCGCAGACTTATGATTGATCGGCAGATGCGTCTACTGCTAAACGAATTGTGGCACCTGTTTCTCTTGGCAGTTTTTCATGAACGACGCTGATGTGTGCATGTGTGTGTGTGCGTGTGTGTGTGTGTGTGTGTGTGTGTGTGTGTGTGTGTGCGTGTGTGCGTGCGTGCGTGTGTGTGTGTGTGTGTGTGTGTGTGTGTGTGTGTGTGTGTGTGTGTGTGTGTGCGTCTGCGTGCGTGCGTGTGTGTGTGTGTGGTGTGTGTGTGTGTGTGTGTGTGTGTGTGTGTGTGTGTGTGTGTGTGTGTGTGCGTGAGAGAGAGAGAGAGAGAGAGAGAGAGAGAGAGAGAGAGAGAGAGAGAATTAAAGTAACTGTGACTGAAGAGAGAGAGAGAGAGAGAGGAGAGAGAAGAGAGAGAGAGAGAGAGAATGAGAGAGGGAGAGAGAGGGGAGAGAGGGGAGAAGGGAGAGGGAGGAGAGAGAGACAGACTGAGACAGGGAAAGACAGGGACAGACTGAGACAGAGACAGAAAGAGACAGAGACAGAAAGACGGAGAGAAACAGAGACAGAAACAGAGGGAGAGACAGAGAGTCAGAATTAGACAGGGGACGTGGAGGGAAGAGGAGATTGATCTTGGAGACACACACACCACACACACACCCACACACCAACACACAACTCACATACATACACGCACGCGCATACAGCAAAGCACAGGCACAAATGCAACAAAAACACCCCCCCCTTATCCATACACCAATCTTTTACAAGAAAATTTGTGTTCATTACATCTTCACGTCGCGCATCTGTGTTGTGTCACCGATCACATTTGACCACAAAGGAGTTACTACCACTTATTTAAAACAAAATTGCGTGAAGTGCGTGTGGTGTGGTGTATGTGCGTGTGTGCGTGTGTGTGTGTGGTGTGTGTGGTGTGTGTGTGTGTGTGTGTGTGTGTGTGTGTGTGTGTGTGTGTGCGTGTGGGATGCGTGCGTGCGTGCGTGCGTGCGTGCGTGTGCTTGCGTGCGGAGCGCGAGCGCCTCGCGCGCGCGCGGGGGGGCGTGTGTGAGTGTGTGGTGTGTGTGTGTGTGTTGGTTGTGTGTTTGTGTGTGTGTGTGTGTGTGTGTGTTGTGTAATCAAAGACAGAGGCATGGCCAGGGGGGTGGAGGGGGGAGTGTGGGGGGGGGGGTTGGGGGGTGGGGGTGGGGGGGGCGGGGGGGGGGGGGGGGGGGGGGCGGGAGTTGAGGGGTTGGGGAGGGGGGGGGGGGGGGGGGGGGTGGTGGGGGGTGGGGGAGGGGGGGGGGGGGGGAGGGGGGGGGTGGGGGGGGGGGCGGTGGTGGGGGTGGGGGGGGGGAGGGAGGGGGGGGTGGGGGGTGGAGGAGGGGGGCCTGGTTGAGAGGGGAGACGGCTAACAATGACCCGGTTGGGGCTTCTTGTTGTCTTTTTCGCCTTCTTGCAAACATTTCTTCTGCGTGGGTTCCTTGGTTCTTCGTAGGTGAATGAAGTTCACTAACGGGAACATCGATGTATTTGGAGACAGATACTAGAAATTTTTGGGCAGGCCCCGCGAATAAGTCAAGCTGGTTGTGGGTCTTGGGGACTGTATCTTATTGTGTTCCTGGTTTCTGTTGCTGCTCTTCTGCTAACTTAATAACTAACTTGTCGGTGTGAGTCCTGTCCCTGGTCGAACTTTAAAACTGGCAGGGGTAAAACCACGCTTTGCGGAGAAAATCAGGCCCTCAAGAAAGCGAGCACTAATAAATAAACTCCATAATAATAAATAAGAGTGCTTATGCTTCTTTCTTCCACACGCATAGACGATCAGAGGTCTCATAAATACTATACCTAGAGAAGAGACGAGATCAGAGAACAGAGACAGAGATCGCTTACAGATACTATAGACAGAGAGACCAGAGATAGAGGCAACCAGGAGAGAACTAGCAAAAGAAACAAAACCCACAGCACACAAGAGAGCAGATAGAGAGGGAGGAGAAGAGAGATAGAGAGAGAGAGAGAAGAGGAGATGAAGCCAGACCCGAAAGAAAACCCAAGAACAGACATACAACATACAGACAGAGGGCGGACATAGAGCTGACAGAAAGAACAATATAGAGAAGATAGAGAGAGAGAGAGGGGTTGCTCCCTGCTGTCTGCTTGTGAACACTTGTCTTGCTCTCGATCGAATAATATCATGGTCTGATGTTCTCGTCCACAATGTTATTCATCTTGATTGGACCTACTGGAAGTGACACCGGGGTTGGAGGGAGCAAGATGAAGAAAAATAGGCTTGGGACAGGGGAAGAGAAGAAATGAGCCGAAACCACGAATAAGAACAAGAGGAAGAGGATGAGGAGGGAGTGGAGTGGTAGGAACGAGGAAGCTGCCAGAAGAGAGGAAGAAGAAGAAGACCAGGATGATAGACCTTATTAATAGCAAATGAAAGAGAAGAATAAGAAGAAGAATAAGAAGAAGACGAAGACAGAAGAAGAAGATAGAAGAATAAGAGAACGGAGGATTAGGCTCTAGGCGTAAGCTTGATGCATATAAGAAGAAAGAACACAGAACGAAAGAAATAAAGAAAGTGAAACAGACAGAACAGACAGACAGACAGACAGACAGACCGACAGACCATACAGAGAGACAGACAGCAGACAGACAGACAAAGGGGGCGTTGCACGAGGAGACATGTAGTATGGGTGGCCAGGGATGAAGGAAAGAGAACTGGTGAAACAAAAATAATCTCCCTTAACAGCATTCCACATGACCCCTCCCCCCCCACCCACCCCCATCCCCCACCCCCCACACAGACACACCCTTCACGTCCCTTTTTGACATGCTCAACCTCCCACCGTAATCTCTCTGCCTATCTGGCGGTCTGTTCGTCTGGTATGGCGGTCTGTCTGTCTGCTGTCTGTTCGTCTGTCTGTGTCCTGTCTCTCTATCTCTCTATATCTCTATATCGCATCTCTCTCTCTCGCTCTCTCGTGTGGTGGGTGCATGGATTTAGATGGAGTTCCTATTTACCGACAAGATGCATCTGTTTCATTTGTTGTACATTTTGAGAAGATGATCACACAGAGACCCACTGTTGTCATTACTTGTTGTAAAAAAAACAAGACAAAAAAAACAAGCAAAAAAACAAACAAAAAGCAAAACAAAACAAACAAACAAAACCTTCATATCCCACATCCCGATCTCTGGCTGCTGTCATCTTGTCCCGCTGGTCCGGTCCGCAACAGGCTCTAATCTCCAAACGCTGCGGGAACCGCCCGCAACTGCCTCGTCTAATCAAAAATCGCTGCGTCTCTCATCCGCTCGTCTCTCTCTCTCTTCGTCTCTTCCATAAGTCATCACCTTGACTTGTCCTTTTGTTTTTTTAAAATATATGTGTTGTTTATTGTTTCTTTTTTTTCGGGTTTTCTTTTTTCTTCTTAAAATGAAAACTGAATCACTGGTTTTTCCCATAATAATGTTTTTCAGAACAAAGGTGCGTTAAGAATGAAAATAAAGATAAAGGCGGTAAGAAAGATAGGCCATGCATTAGAAATGACCCGAGAATGGAACCACCCACACACACACACACACCACACACACAAACACACACACCACAACACAGGCCACCCACACTCACTCCGAAACGCACCGCACGCACGCACACATGCATACACGTACGCGACACGCACAGCACGCACACTAAAGACAAGCACGTACACCCGCACAGCACACACACACACACACACACAACACGCACACACACACACACACCCACACAGCAACAAGACACAAGGCACAACACAGACAACTCACACACGCACGGGCAACGCACTCGAACTACACAACGCACACACACGCACACACACACACACATACCTGCGCGCCGCGCACGCACGACACAATGCACGACACCCAGGCCACACACACACACACACACACGACACACACAAACAAACACACACCACACACACACCAAACACACACGAAGCTCGCGTATTAACGAACGGTACTCCACGTACGCACATGGCAACGCACGCACCGCACACGCGCACAGACTCACCACCCACACACCCACACACACAAAACCACACACACACACACACACACACACAACACAACACGTACGCAAGGGAACGCAGCAGGCAACAGCGTTTACAAGCACGCACGCAGCGCACACATTGCACCACTTGGCATAGACACGCAACCGCAGTGTCACACCCCGCCGCCACCCCCCCCCACACTTTCCCAGCAACCCCGTAACAATACACAACTCTCTCGTCTCTCGTCTCTCTCTCTCTCCTCTCTCATCGTCTTCTCCCTTCAACCTCTCATCTCTCTCTCTCTCTTTCTGTGCGCGCGCGGCTCGCGCGCGCGCATGTTGTGTGCGTGTGTGTGTGTGTGTTGTGTGTGTGCGTGCGCGCCGCGCGGCGCGAGCGTGTGTGTGTGTTGTGTGTGTGTGTGTGTGTGTGTGTGTGTGTGTGTGTGTGTCCGCGTGCGTGCGTGCGTGCGTGTGTGTGTGTGTGTGTTTGGTGTTGTGTTTGTGTGTGTTGTGTGTGTGTGTGTGTGTGTGTGTTGGTGGTGGCTCCATATATACACACGCGCGCTTGGGTTGCGTCTTGCTTGCGTGCGTGCACGTCCTTACGTTAGTGTGTGTGTGTGTGTGTGTTGTGTGTGTGTGTGTGTGTGGTGTGTGTGGTGTGTGTGTGTGTGTGTGTGGTGTCTCTCTCTCTCTCCTCCCTCTCCTCTCTCCTCTCGTCCTCCTCTCCCACATTCTCTCTCTCTCTCCGTCCTGTGTGTGTGTGTGTGGTGTGTGTGTGTGTGTGTGTGTGTGTGTGTGGTGTGTGTGTGTGCTTGCGCGCGCGCGTGTATTTACTGCTGATTTATTTTTCAAGATGCTTGGTGTTGACAGATTCTTTTATTCGAGTATTGAAGAGAGAGAGAGAGAGAGAGAGAGAGAGAGAGAGAGAGAGAGAGAGAGAGAGCGAGAGAAGAGAGAGAGAGAGAGAGAGAGAGAGAGAGAGAGAGAGAGGATTCCCCACTGTCCTTCTCCGGGACCTGCCGCTATTAATCCTCTCGTCATTTTCTCGATCGTCGTCAATTTTTGTCGCAAGCATTCGTTTCAATTGTTTTATGTTTTGATTGATAGCCTGTCCCATGGTTTTGTTTGTTTGTTTGTTTGTTTGTTTGTTTTTTTCAATTCGTTTGTCTGTAAGTTTTTGTTGTTGTTCCAAACAACCCTTTTTTACCACCCATGTCGTCCATCTGAGCCGGTTATGTATTATTCATACCGTGTATGATTGAGTTTCAAAATTCGCCCACCGTCATCCCCTGGAGGCTATTGATTCTATGGGCCGAGAGTGGTCTTTTTTTTTCGGCCATAATTTATAGGGAGGTTGGGTGGGTGGGGGGATCTTGTCTGAGAGCGGAAAGACGGATATTGTTGTAACATTGAATGAGAGAGAGAGAGAGAGAGAAGAGAGAGAGAGAGAGAGAGCGAGTGAGGAGAGAGAGAGAGAGACAGACAGACGACGGACAGAGACAGACAGACAGACACACACAGACGGACAGAAACAGCCAGAGGAGAGAGAGAGAGAGAGAGAGAGAGGCAGAGTCAGAGATACAGAGAGAGAGAGAGAGAGAGATGAGAGAGAGAGCGAGGAGAGAGAGAGAGAGAGAGGTGAGTGGTGTTGTGAGTGTGAAATCAGGGAATTCTGAAGTTTGTAGAGGTGGCTGGGAGGGGGGGGGGGTATGCACATTTGGTGGATGTGCTGGTTGTTGTGAGATGGTGGGTGGGGGGTGTGGAAGGGAATGAAGTCTGAACTAACTTTTTCTGTCAGGCAACCTTTTAAGTTTTAGTGCCCACTATTCACTTCTTTGGTTCTTCTTCTTTCTCTTCTTTCTTCTTCTTCTTCTTCTCTGAAGTCCTCCTTCTTTTCTTCTTCTAACCTTCCTTCGTTTAGTCTTCCACACTTTCCTCTTCTCTTCCTTCTCTTCTCTTCTCTCTTCCTTCTCCTCCTTCCCCCTCTTCTTCTTCCTCACTTCCTTCTTCCTTCTCTCCTCCTCCTCCCCCTCCTCCTCCTCCCTCTCTCCCCCTCTTCTTTCTTCTTCTTCTTCTCTCTCCTCCTTCCTCCCTCCTCCTCGTCATCATCAGCTCTTCTTCTTCTTCTTCTTCTTTC
>JADBJO010006485.1:0-15000 GCA_016801955.1 Conus betulinus | reverse complement strand
CTCTCTCTCTCTTGAATAATATTTTCATCAGTCTATTGCGAGATAGTGATTAAGATGAAATGCTATCCGTCCGATCTCTGTCGCGTAAACAGAAAAGGGAGGACTAATCAAGTCAGATAACAGTTTGAAAGACCTAGATTTCTGTCCTGTAACTTAACAGTTTTTTCCGTGCTGAGTGGATACAAGAAGTAAAGAAAAAAAAAAAAACAACGATAATGCGACAGAAAAAACAGCATTAATTTAAGAAATACAGAATGAAAGCTATGATAGAAGAAATAAAAACATATTCCACTTCTTCTGTCTTTAACCCCCTTTCTTCATTCCTATTAAAATCATACTGTGCTATATCTGCTTGTCCGTCAGAGGTGACAACGGTATCAACAACGTTTTATTTCAGTGTTAAGGATCTTCGGGCTTAACACTCGGATCGTTTCACAATGTTGCTGAAAAATGTTGCTCACCCTTTCTATGCCCATTTCACCCAGCTCCATCTGCTGCTCCCCTTCTGATTCTTCATGCTCGTGTTTTCTTCTCCAACACATATTCTTGTCTTGATTTTAACATAAAGAGAACAGAAATAAGCGATTTAGGGCGGAAAATGAAGCACAATTTAGAAGGAGAGGGGGTTAGTTATCACCAAGGACACAGACAAAGTAGTAGCATTTTGACTTTGCGCCGAATATGAGAATATAAGTAGTTCCCCGTTCTTCGTTTTCACTGTCCTAAATATTGTTTGTCTTTGCCTGAAGAAGACCCAAGAAATCGGAATGCATTGTGTGTTGTCCTGTACTTTCATGTCTGTGTCCTTTGCGGTAACTAACCCCATCTCTCTCTATTTTCTTTTTAAATAAGCGAATCAAACAAAACTGCTCACTTCCCTGAAAACATGCAGCTCAAAGGGGTAAAAGCCAAATGTCACAGGTCAGAAAGGATTAGAAGTAGCTCGTGCAATCACGCATGAGTTCTTGGGTCAATAAAAACTGTCCCCTAAATTGTATCCCATCGCACTTCTGCGAAACAGCTTTCCATGAAATTGTGAGCCTACCTTGGTGGGAGGGAAAGCCCTCACGGCTCAGTCTTTGTGTGGAACGAATCCGTTTCTGCTCCTCTGGTTCTTCATTCAGACCACTCTGTCCTAAACCAACACATTTGGTTTGTTTGTGTGCTTCAGTGTCAAAGTGTGAGGATGGGAGGTGGAAAACAAACACATTGAAAGTAACTCAGACGGTTAACATGGACAGACTACAAGACGGGATTAAACATTTGTACCTGGTCTCTGAAGAATGACGGGCGAAAGCTGGAGCTTTGGGCTAGCATCCGGCTGCCTTCATCAGCGCTGTTCGACTGACGGGGTGAACTGTGTTCAGTGCGCACGTGCGTGAGTCGAGCTCACGTCATGCGACCGAACTAGGGAGTTGTAGACCGTTGGCAGGATGTGTCTCCCGGTAGCCGCGATGTAGACGGCCTCCTTCACTCCTTTCTGGAACCATCCGGCCTCCCGGTCCAGGACATTGATGTTGCCACTGGAGAACACATGTCCGCTGTTGATCATGTGTCCCCCTACCGGGGAGGAGTCCCTCTTTGTGTTTCTTTGACATAGAACCTCAGTTTTCTTTGTTTCACCCGCATACCACTGGTCACATTCACCGCACACTGGATTTCGTAGATCGCCCCTGATTGGTCCAGTTTATCATATTTTTTTTCTTCACAAGACAAAACACTTTCGAAGTGAGGAGGCGACTGCAGGCAGAAATCGAAACAAATGTTGTGAGGAATATAAAGTAATTCTGCCGGTTACAAGACAATGTTTTTGTTTGTCCATGTTAATCGGCAGGGTTACTTTAAATTCCTTTTAAAAGTTAGTTCGAGTCAGTAGGCAACTAAAAAGACACAGAGGTAACGAAGCTGTCTATGAATATGCATTTTGTGGGACATCAGATAACCCCCTGCAGAACCAATTGAGAAACATCTATACATTAAAGCACAAGTTTTTTTTTTTTGTCAGTTAGCTGTCTTCAATATCGCGTCACAACCCCGTTCTTCGTGACGCCTCTTTTTTAAACTATAGGAGAAACAATGCAGAAAGAAAAGAAATCCATTTGTCAGGAGAAAAAAAAAAATAACGACAGGGGATAGAATTTTGTCAATAGTTTTTAAGAGCCTGGTCAACGAAGCAAAATGTTCCTCTTCAATCTCCGTGGAATAAACAGATGGGCTAAACTAATGAAGTTCTATTCTTTTTTTTTTCACAGACCTGGATTCAGGATCTGAGCTAATCAGTCATGGCAATGCCACCCGCTGAAGAAATCAAAATAAAATTATGTGAACAAAAGGTAAGAATGACAACAATGAAAGAAGAATGAGTGACAAGCGTGAACAAAAACAAACACACACACTATATAAAAACATAAACAAATACAACTTTTAACCGACATGCAGAGAGGAAAACATGGCTATAGTGAAAATGACGAGAGACGAGAGAGAGAGAGAGAGAGAGAGAGAGAGAGAGAGAGAGAGAGAGAGAGAGAGAGAGAGGATGCATGAGAGAGAGAGAGAGAGAGAGATCTGTTGTGTATGTAGAGATAAGCTCATGGATAAAGCAAAATGTTCTATTTCTCCCCTCACAGAGCACGTTTTCTTTCCCGCTGGCTCTATTCCTCAAACTCAGAAGAAATATAGCGCTGCAGTGTCCTGGTCTGTAGGTTTTTTCCCAAACGCTATCAGGTAAACTGGAAAAAGAAGAATGATCAACAAAGGAATTACTCTCTCTCTCTCTCTCTCTCTCTCTCTCTCTCTCTCTCTCTCTCTGCGTCTGCCTATCTGTCTGTCTGTCTGTCTGTATGTGTCTGTCTGTCTCTCTTTCTCTCTCCACCTTCCCTCCCTCCTCTCCTTTCCTGCTCTCTCTCTCTCCTCTCTCCCTCTCCTTCCTCTCTCCCCCTCTCCTCTCCTCTCCTCTCTCTCTCTCTCGCCTCTCTCTCGTCTCTCTTCTGGGTCCTCCCAGCACCTTCGGGTGTTTCTTTTTCTTCTTTGCCTTACTAGGCTGACCCTGGAGAAAGGTCCAGTGACGGTGAGGAAAGACCCACTGACCACAGGGAAAGTCCTGTTGACAGTGGGAAAGACTACAACTTTGGATTCTCTCTTGAGAGGCACATAAGACCGTATGGCGAAAGCTTGGCTGTGTCTGGAGTGGCACTGTCTTCATCTGTCCGTGGGCAGGGGTGGTTGGTCTGTGGTGTGTGGTGTGCTCGGCAGCTGGAGGGTGGTGTTTTTTTCGCCGGTGGTGGGCAGTCATGAAATACGGGCTGGTACACCCATGGGGATGCTACTTTAAGGCTGTTTACTAGTTTGCATCCTGTAGCCTGATTTACCTCTGTTCAGGAGCAGTTATGTCCCTGATATCTTAATGGAGTGTCCTGCGCGTGCCTGTACCATCGTCAACACAGCGCAGGCCTCCAAGGGTGGTACAGGACTGCTCTAAAGGCAGGTGGGGACAGTGCCTCTCTGGGTCCTCCCCAGCAGCACCTTCGCGTGTTTTCTTTTTCTTCAACTGGAAAGAGGAGAGAGAGAGAGAGAGAGAGTAGAGAGAGGAGAGAGAGAGAAGAGAGAGAGAGAGAGAGAGAGACAATGACAATGAATACTGTTTAATGTCATCATCAGCAAGTAACATGCTATTTGACATGGGGGTATACATTCTTCTATGAAACCACCATTAAGAAGAAAAAAGGAAAAATTCAAAAAAAGGCTCCAAAATGAAACAATCCAATAACTGAACGAAAGGCTCCTGGCCCTAAGCAACATCAAGGGCGACCAACAGGCCTCCAAACCAACTGGGAAGATATAATCGCTGAAAAAAACAGCCGTACATTATTTTACTTTTTTTTGTACTTCCTGTTTAATTTTTGTTTTGTTTTAGGCTGCAATGTCACGTTTTTTTCTTGCGCCTACTAACTGCTTCAGCAATAAACATTGCCATGGACCCTTATATATTCTGGTTTATCAGTTTGTAGCAAAGCGACCAGGTTACGCCTCCTTGCAAACGGTGTTCTAAAAAAGTCATATTTTCTCTCGTAGTATGTCTTTATATTCTTTACAACAAAAGAAAAAGTGGAATTCATCCTCTCTATCATTTTCTTTGCATACCGGACACCTAATAGCAGTTCGGGTTTCAGTATATATACCAATGTTGACTTGAGTCAAGACCAAGTGTCCTGGTACGGAATCGTGCCATTGAATCCCTGTGCCATTTTCGTGTAATTGTTAGTAGATATTTTTCAGGCTGTAAATCACTATTAAACTATGAAAACCATGTATACTTTTCGTTATTTTCCATCTCGGAATGCCAAACTTGCTGATAGGATGAGATCAGACGCTCTTTAAATTCCAAAATAAAACGTTTGTCGTCCTCGACGCCCTGGTTTGTTCCAAACAAAACCAAAACCATTTTCGAATAGAAATTTGTCTTTACTTGAAAACCCCAGTTTTGTCTTCCCCTTTCGTGTTGATTTAATAACATTGTATATGCCTGCCTACTAATCCTGGATGATGGGAGTTTAACAAGACGAAGCCAATACCTGATACATTTAATTTTTTGCGCGTATCTGCAGAGGGTACCTGCCAGTTTCTCCATATACCATTTTGTTTTAGAACCATGTATAGGGATATTCAAGAAACGCTTTTTGCATTGCTAGTGTGTGTACTTTTTCCCATGAGAGAGAGAGAGAGAGAGAGAGAGAGAGAGGAGAGAGAGAGAGAGGGAGAGAGAGAGAGGAGAGAGAGAAGACACAAATGTCGCTGGCGTGTTATCATCAGATGATGAACTTGTAATTAAATCAGTTACGAAATTCATCGCGGCAGCATTGAAAATTAGACAGGTGAAGGATAGTGAAATTTAAGATAATACATTATAGAGATATCTGAATGAATATTATCATTCATCGCATGTTGAAGAGATCAGTAAAATACAATGTCATCATTTAATTGAGTGGATGGTCGAGTCAGTCTTTTTTCATGTTGAAGAGATCGGTAAAATACAATATCATTTGATTGAGTGGATGGTCGAGTCAGTCTTAAGTTGTTGTTGTTGTTGTTTTGTTGTTTTGTTTTGTTTTTTTTTTTTACTACTGCATTACTCCTGTGCTCGAGGTGAGGACATAACGAAATGTTACAAATTTATTTGTTTTTTGTTAACTTTGGATTTGATACACACTAGGAATGAAAGTGTACTATTTGTTGCAGGAAAGGAAGAGGGAAATGTTTTTGTTCTGTTACCTCTTCCCCCTTGTCAAATGTTGAGACCTCTTTGGTAATGACAATAACATATCAAAGTGTCAAAAAAGTCTCTCTCTCTTTCTCTCTCTTCGTCAAAGTCCTCCTCCCTCCTCTCTTTCTCTCTCCTCTCCCTCCTCTTTGGTGCACTCCCCTCGCAAACATATCTCAGTCCTCCCCGTCCTCCCTCTCCTCTCTCACTCCTCTCCCTCCTTCTCCTCCCTCTGCTCTCTCTCTCTCTCTCCTCTCTCTCTCTCTCTCTCTCATATGAAATCCAACACAGCCATTCGTATTGTCGAAACTGAACTATTTCACCATATTCGGTTTATTGAACAGTTTCAGAAGTAAATGCACATCGTAGTTATAGGGGATCATTTGAGCTGCTAGCAGCTAGGAGACAGTCCTTTGTAATGTAGCAAAAAAACAAGAAGAGGAGGGGGGAGGCGGATACAGTCTGAATGGGGGAAGAAAAGACATGAGAATGTCAATGAAATTGTCTGGGAGATGATATAGTCAATGACCTGAAATTCCGGCTGTGTCCATGGTCACAAGAGATTACTGCGGCGAGGGATTGTCTGGGCTGAACTTCTGCTTTCTGTAGACTGCTGATGAAGCCAAATGACCAGGCAGCCTAGGGAATTACTGCCCACCACCTCCCACGGATCTTGATCGCCGTAGATGATAATGGCGCAGCCAATGTTAGGTAGGTACTCAGGGCCTGACCAGCGCGCGCTGGGCTAATGCGTAGGTTTCAGGCATCGCTCAGTCATCGCCACGGGAACCTATTCATAGATTCTCTCATCTTAGTCATTAATGCATATATCCATCAGCTTAAATCGTGGCAAACGTGTTCCCAAAATTTAGCGGATGTGGTGGAGCGTATATGGACTAGTCCCACGCAGTGACATGTCCTTGATGAACTGAAACTGAATTGTTCGCCGTAAGTTGACCGAGCACATTCGGTCGTCAAAGAAGAGATCGGGCATTGACTTCTGATCTTTCATATTTAGTGCTTTTATTTTCCCCCTTTAAATGTGAAGCTTTTTAGCTAGGGCGCTGCACTCGCTGATGGTAGGGACCAGAACAATGACACTACTAGAGACTGAATAGAACAGGCACAAGAGTGCATCTCTGTTTAGCACCATGATTTAAAAAGGGGATGGATCTGACAAACATGCATTCCGTGACATAACATATTATGAAGGTAACACCGTAAAGTTATACAGGCCTGTTATGAAGTCTCCGATCGGAATTGAAAGCCGTAGCATCATCTTCTTCATGCTTATTCTCATCGTTCAAAAAATGTCCCCAATTCTGTTGCCCTTTACATGTGTGTGACCTGGTTTCATGGTGACCTCAGTTTTGATATCCTCTCTACGCCTGGGCCCTGAATTGATTACCGCGGGGGGTCACTGGGTATCGGCAATACCATGGTCGTTGGACGGACGCGAGGGCGCCCTTTGGAGGGAGAGCTCACTCACGCCGGCTCCGCGACCAAGCATTAGTATCGTCAGAAAGGGGGTTTAGTAGGTGGTGTCTTGCGTGTGTTGGACCGGAAACATGAACTACTGAACACCACCCAAGTAGGTTGCTCGGCAGCAGTACAGGAGTGTCCCTCGGGTTAGGTTGGCGTTCTCTTGACGACCTGACATTGACTGCTCTCTGTGGATTGATGGCTGGAGCAGGGCTGCGGCGGGACGGGCCAGGGCTGTGGTTGTGGATGTGGACGGGGCTCGGAATGAGAGGTGTGGGTGCAACGCCACTGAGGTGGCAGAGGAGGTGAAACAGAAACAAAAGAAACAAAAAAGTAGAAGACATTTCCAGTAGCATCGCTATGGAAGCAGGCCCAAGTCATGTGAATGATGTTTACGGCACAGCTGACAACTGAGGTCCAAGCAGAGCAGGGCATCGAGCAAGGTCAAAGACGAAACAAAATAGAAGTTGGTGTGCTAACGCTGAAACTCAAGACTGAAATGAAACAGCGTGCAGACTCTGTGGAAAGAAGGTGGAAAGAAAATGGACCAGCACTGACAATTTGAGAGAGAGAGAGAGAGAGAGAGAGGAGAAGAGAAGAGAGACCCGAGAGAGAGATAGAGTAGAGAGACTTTAATTCAACTCAACTCAACTCAACTGAACTCAAGTACTTTAATTGCAAAGGCCACCGAACTATCTGCAATGAGGTCAAGTAGAACCACCGACACGCGCTTGGCGCATATACTGAAAATTACGAAAGGAAATATTTCCATAACAAAAATAATGTTCTTCCTGAAATTACTCTGCATTTGTGTGTTTAGCTGATAACCTTCCTCTCCTCCATTTCAAATGTTTTATAAATGAACATAGCTACAGAGTGGAGTTACAATTCTCTTTTCGTTTGCATTAAAACAAGCAATGACACTTGATGAACATTTCTGGTATGAGGCAAAATGTATTTATCTCTGAAAATCTTTTAAGAATGAACAAGCAGTCACAAACTGTATTTCGTCATCGATTTGACTACAGAATGGTACAGTTTTGGGAGTTCAGTGTATGTCTTTGATGGACATTTTAAATGACTAATACCAAGTCCAAATCTCACAACACTTTGCGAAATTCAGGAATTGTAATATTAAATATTTCTCAGGCTGCCATAAAGATTTGAAGGAAACGGTATGTTGAATATCTGTCACTATTAAGTATTATACTATTCCATTTTTGTCTATAACAGTCAATCATAACGTCTTTAAGTTCAAGTAAAAACAATTGAGAGACAGAGAGAGGGAGGAGAAGAAGACGAAAACGAAACGAAACCGAAACGAACGAAATTTTATTTTACCAGGATAATAGGATAAGTATATAAATACTCTTTTTTCCACCCAGTCCATGGGGACACATACACACACTCAAATATGTACAGAATAACCCAATTAATTAATTCGCTATATATACAACTGAAGTCAATATCAGTGACAAAAGTATGAGAACTAACAATACTATAAATGCTAAGCAGGGGGGGGGGGAGGGGAGGTGGAAAAAACAAGGGAGAGGGAAAGGCAGAGAGGGAGAGGGGAAGTGGAGAATAAAGGGGGAGGACTTTGGGATGGGGAAAATGGAGGGGGAGGGGCGGTAAGTGAAGCAGGGAAGTTATGACGGGGAGGCATCGATGTATGGTAATATATAGTGCCGTTTACCTCCTCCACAGAGAGAGAGAGAGAGAGAGAGGAGACAGAGAGAGATAGACTGAGAGACTGAGATTGACAGAGAGACAGACAGAGAGACAGAAACAGAGAGTCCCGGGATAACATGTTTTACAAAATCCTGGCAACCTACATGTCAAAGGCCTTCGTTATTAACTGTGAGTCCTACGTCCAAAACAATGGTTCGTCACATGTTTCAGACTGTCATGTAGGCTCGCCAGGTGTGGGTAGTACTGTGTTGGGGATGGGGGTTTGGGGGATCATTTAGCAGACACGTGGCGATACACTTCAATTTGTCTTGGCAATGCTTAAAACAATTTCGGAGAGTTGCACAAGTTACCTGGCCACATAAACTGTTACGTCACGCTGTGGTGAACAATCTCTCGTGTTTAGAAGAAACAAAACAAATCTGGACAGGACCAGGATCCCGCTTGGGGAAGGAAGCATACTTGTACATGTACATGAACATGTAGATGTAAAAGCTCAAACATGGGGTCATGGAGAAAGACACACGAAACAACGAAAGACACTATGGGTATGATGGGTAGAGTCTTAAGATGAAAGTTTGCAAGAAGCAAACAAAAAAAAAAAAAAAAGCACAACAAACAAGTTCAAACAAAAACAGGGCAGCTGGACTGTGCTTCATTGTCCTCCTACTTGTTGTGTGGTGTTGTAGGGTGAAAGTCTTTTTGCTTGCACCCGGTTTGTGTATTTTTCGCACCTCTCAACTACGTAGTACGGAAACGCGTTCTTGCTCTGCATGCAAAGCTTCTCCATTGCTTTGTGGGTTGTTGGGGTCATACTCTCTCTCTCTCTCGTCTCGTCCCGTCCGTCTCTATGCTGGCGCGGGTGCTCTCCTCTCTCTCGTCCTCTGGCCCGGTCTCATCTGCCGATAACCTGCCTTCTTCTCGTCACTTCTCTCTCGTCTCTCTCGTTCCTTCTCTCTGCTCCTCTCTCTCTCGTTCTGTCTCCTATTCAATTCATCGTCAATTGCAACAGCTTCTTCCTGGCTCTCAGGAGATCTCTCCATAAGAGTTATGAAATAAACAGACAACTAGCCTAAAGCTTACAGAATCAATCATAATACGCCCTGGGAATGACGGTCAGGCAGAATTTCAAAACCTAACTTAGCTATACACGATTCTAATTAAATTAACAAGGTCTCGGGTAATCGAACCGTATCACGTCGTAGGCGCACCCGCGCAGCAGCCTAGCGCGCACACACACAAGACACACACAGACACAGCCAACATCAAACCACACACACAAAAACAGGCAGCGCACGGCAGGCCGCACACGCGCACGTACTCCTCTCTGTCTCTCCTCCTCTCTCCGTCTCAAATCTCGGATCCCTGCCCCTCCTTGCTCTCGTCATCTCATCACTCACTGCTCTCTCTTCTGGCCGTCCTGCGTCCTCTCTCTCGAATCAAGCACACGACACACATACTCTCTCTCTCATTCTCTTCATTCTCTCTGCTCCGGAAATCTCTGCTCTCTATCAGGGTTCGTCTCTTCGTCTCTCCAATCTTCAGCCACCACACTCACAACCAGTCACTACACACCACAGACACACAGCACACACAAAGACGCAGACCAGGAAACTATCGAAAGAGGACTGCTTGTTTTGAAGAGAGAGTGCATACACGTGATGGATACGCAGGAACGCAATGAATGCATGTTTTGGTTTTTGTTGTGTGTACTGGCTTCACGAGCATGTGCTAAGCTGGGAACAAACACGGACCAAATCATATCCTAAAGTGGGACGGCTGCATGTCAAATGGAAGAATTTTTCTTCCACGGCACTTGAGGAAACACAAAGAAAACAAAAGCGAACACCAAACACACTCAAAGGACAGTGAAGAACAGGCTCCAATGGAAATACGTCAGCTCAAGGATAAAAGAAATGAAATACTGTTCATGCTATTTGACGCATAGTGAATGGACGCTGTCTGGAATGTTTCTGCGTGGAGATGAAAAGACATGATATAATGGCTGCAAATTAGATCGGTTACAAGCTACAGATTTGATTGAAGGTACTGCGGCGGTCTTTTCAATCCTGCTTACCGGCTCTGTTGAACAGAAGAAAAAAACATGAAAGGATATATAATAGCTAACTGATAACAGGATAAGGGATAAGACGGGATCAAACGAATGCAGCTAGAATATACAATAGATGAAAAAAAAAAAAGCAGCAAACCAATAAGGATGTCACAACATCAAATACAGTTTGTTACTAAATAAATGAATACCCCAGGAACAGGTTGAGATTGAATAACAGGTCCGGTGTAATGACTGAAACTCAAAGCAAGTAAGCAGAGGGGGAAGTAGATAAAAAAAATCAAGATTATACAAAAAGCTTATATATCATAGATAATATAGACGTACAGATTTGCATTGCTCGTTAACCCCGAAGCGGATAAACGTACTATTTGAGAGAGAGATAGAGAGAGAGGGGAGGAGAGAAGAAGAGAGAAGATTAGAGAGAGGGAGAAGAGAGACAAACAGACAGAGACGAGCACCAGACAGTTACAGACAGAGAGGGGAATGAGGGGAGGGAGAGAGAGAATAATAGGAATAAAGCAAGAGAGAAAAATAAGGAAGAAGACTAAGAAGAGAAGGAAGGGATGGAGGAGGGAGGATGTAGGGAGGAGGAAAAAACAACGATGATGATGGTTGTCCATTTTTTCTGGGTCGTTTTTGCATGTTTACCGTTTTTGTTAAACTGTTCAATGGATTAACTGTATGCAAACAGAAAACCATCACCGACAGACATACATTCGATGAATGCAACACGTTTGTGAACATTAAGAACTACAACTCATCAATCCTATAAACGCAATCGAAACTGTTCAAACAATCACGACTCATAACTCATGTTGTCCCAAAAATCTTTTTGAATAACTCTCCATCGTCAACTTGCTAGCAGAGTAATGGACAGAAATGAAATGCGTCAGCAAGTTAGAGACGGTGACAAAATAACTTCGCTCCCCTCGCCATCAGGTCCATCTGCATCTCGTGCGCTCCGCTCCCTCTCAATCCACTGACAAATATACCATATCCTCATCTTCTCTGTCTCACTACTCACTGGTCATGCTCTCTGGCTGCCCTGCGCATAATCTCTCTGGTCTCTCTGGGTCTCATGGGCTTCTCTCTCTGCTCTGGCTCTGGCCTGCTTATTTTTTGTTGTTCCCCTCTAAAAAGTCAAGTTGTTCCTCTTATCCTTCCTATGTCGCCCCCTTAGAGGTATGCACATCCCACCACAGTCATCCAGCTCTGCCTCATACACAACAGGTCAGCAGCTGTGTTTGAATCCTGTTGCGAACCTGTGGCAACGCTTCGTTCTTACAGACGCACAGGGAACATTCAATGTTCGGAACAGATCACTGAGGCATTCCCGCCCCACTAGCAGCAGGAAACAACGCCCTTCTTCTTAGTCACTTTGTCTGGTGTTCAAGTATTGTCTGCCTTTTGCTGACTCATCATGTGTGTCAGAATATCTAGGTCTTCGTCGTGGTGTTGTGTGTAATCATGGGGGCTCGTACAGACGGTGGGCGGTGTCAACCTAGTCCAGTGATCGTCCGCATAGTGCTCAGAAACGCTCATTTCATAAACAAGTTCCAAGGAGGCTGGACATACGAAGTATCATCTCACTTGGGTTGGTGAAATAATCCAGACCTGAGGACTATCGCTGAGCTTGGGAAAAATCTGGAAGGTAGAGGTCACTGGTTGAATTTTGTCTCGGTTGGCATGATCCAATGAACGAATCAAAACTAGGAATGTAGCAAGGCGTTAATTTCTATTATGAAAAGTTGTCGATGAAGATGTACTCCCGGTCCTGTTTCATTTCTTTTTCATGGTTTACCCACAGGCCCGTGTCTGCGTGCACCGTTGGTCTCAGGGATGTGGAGCAGTACCTGTTGTGATGGCGAAGTGTGAGCTAATAAGTCCTGTGAGGGCGCAATTTCCTACAGTGGATAAAACCTGGAACTAACTCCGTTGATGTGGTTTGGATCATAGCCATTTGAGGGAGGCCTATGGCTATATTACGGCTCTAGTAGGAGGTGGCTAGCTGGGGCAGAAATGAAACTCGCCGCCATAATGAATGTCCCCCGATGGGAATCAGAACCCAAACCCGCGATTTGCCATCTGTTCAGCAAGTATCATACACTAGTTCTCTGCATCACGATGGCTAAGTTAACCCACCGTAAAATAGAGGCGGTCTGTATTTTGCATCCCTTTGTAAAACGCATCTAGACATTTGACGTTGATTATTGTTCGCTTTTAAATCCACATTTTTCATTTAATTCCAAGCCTAAAGTGTCTCTGTCGTTAGTAGGATAGAGTTCGTTTGTTGGTTGGTTTTGGGGAGGGTGCTGTGTAGGCGGAACGGACTATCACGGACACCAACACATCACACACACAGTCCGCACACACGACACACACACACACTATCACACACTACGAGACACATGGATAGATAGGGTGTCGAAATATTTTTCAGGCGACTGCCCCCCGCCCTCTCTCTCTCTCTCTCATTTTCTCTCTCCCTCTCTCCCGTCTCTCTCGTTTCTGCACGTCTCATCTCTCTCTCTCTCTCATCTCCCAGGATCAGATTTTGCTTGTGCATTTTAAAATGGTGTGAAAAAAACTAAGATGAGAAATAGATCATCCCAGAAAATGAATACTCTTCAAGGTTGGCAAAGCAGCTCATGGAAACATTTTCAAACAACCAGATTGCCACCCGATATCACTACAAAGCGTTCAACACGATTGAAGATGAAGTGGACAGCACTGCACAGGGTCAGGAAAGTGTGTCGTCTAATTTAAAAACGGCTAGCAACTTCGTCTCATAGGTCTCATTTGGGCTGTGATGAATGATAGCATTGCCAGCCACAAAAACATTGGAGGAGGGAGATTCGAGGTAATGACTAAGGATGGGCTTTGGGCTTTGTTGCACAAAGTTTGTGCGCTGTGAATTAGAGAAAGGGGGTCCGGGCCGAGTTACGTTTGTGTATGACAACCCAAGGGGGGCGGAATGCTGATGGTGCTGTGTGTGTAGTATTATTTCACTTTGTTTGCATTTTCAGTTCATTTCATGTTTTATTTTGTGTTACTATTTCTTTGTTCTTTATTTGTTTTAATCTCGTTCTCGTGGTAGAATTGGGTGTAATGAGGCGCAGGAAACAATAAAACCTGGATGGCAACACAAGACAGTGCATCTCACAGAATTTGATACATAGCTACACAACCACTCCTACAGCCAAATTCTAGAAAGTCAACGTCAAAACCAACCTATGACAACTCTGTTGCAACTGTCGTTAAGGGGGAAGCGCACGCTCTCTGCTAACAAAAGAACTTCAGGAGAACATTTCGGCGAGGAGACTTGTGGTAAACTTCGTCTTGGTCGCAATTTTTTTACCGTTCCTGGGCCACATCAACTCTGCCTTGTTCTCATGGTGATTCTTTGTCCATCCAGCAATCGTATATGCACATCATGCTTGGCCCCCCGTATACAGAAGTCAGAATTCTCTCAAACTGGCCTGAAGATAAATGGGAGCTTTAAAAGCTGTTGGCGATGGGAGGGGCATAAGAAAGCAACAATCTTTATCACAGACATTGCATGCACTGAAACCATTTTGCCAGAATCAAGAGGCAAGGTTCTAGGGCAATTCAAGCAACAGGTTCTCTGTGTTAACATACTATCCTGGCAAACCAGTCTCAGTGTCAATTAAAAAGAAACATAGCAGGGATATCACTGCAGTGTCGGAGTTGTCGGCACGTAGGGCCACAACACCACATCTCACGGCGTTCGGGGACCTGTACTGCTGGTGATAAATGGCGAATTAATGATCCAAGATTCGGAGTAATGTAAGGTCGCATGGCTATAAATAAGCAAATGTTTGACCTGGAGCACTAACACCACCGGCACTGGTCAGAACGTCGATAACTACCTAGGCATGGGATAAGCCATATAGTATTGTATGTGTGTGGTGAGTGTACTGGGTGTGTAGGTGTGTTGTGTGTGTCATTGTGTGTGTGTGTGTGTGCCGTGTGTGGGGTGTGTGCTGGTGTGTTGTGTTGTGTTTTGTGTGTGTGTGTGTGTGTAGTGTGCTGCAGGGTGTGTGGGCTATGGGTCCCATGGTGTGGTGGCCAGTGTGTATGCAGTGCGAGGAGGAGAGTTAAGGGATGTACATGGGCGGTCGCGTGTGTATGTATGGTATGTGCATGTGTGGGGATACTAAGAAGGTGAACGAAATAAAGTAAGAAAACAAGCAACTCAAGTCAAAAACAACAACGACGGACGACGAACGGATGAACGACAACCATAATTCCTAAAAAAATAATCACTGCATCATCATCATCATCATTCATCATCATTCATATCATCATGCCAAACGCGATCGTTCTTAAATTTTAAGGAAAGAAATTCTAAAATTGATCAAAGCACATTCAACTAAAATACCAAAGAGAAAGGACAATACCAAGTGGAAAAAAGTCGAGAAAAAACACGCACAGAGAGAGAGGGAGGGGGGGGGTTCATCGAGGAGGAGAGAGTAGA
>JADBJO010006484.1:125000-132779 GCA_016801955.1 Conus betulinus | reverse complement strand
CATAGAAAACGCATCTTTACTTGTCTGTGAAGCACGAACACACAAAAAAAGTTACGACGACACAGGTTCCTACGGACGCTGTTTTGTAATGAGAGAGCAAAAGATACAGGCGCAGCTGGGGGTGGGGCCCAGAGAAGCACTGTCCACAACTGCCGAACAACCAGCTGCGGAGAGCAATCCTGCGCCGGCTTTGGAAGCCTGCGCTGTGTTCACAGAGGTGTGCAGGCACGCACTGGGCCTTCCATGAAGACGTCAACGGGACATACCCCCCTCCCCCCCCCCCCCCCCCCCCCCGATGAAAGAGACCAGATTACACCCTGGGTATAAAGGCTATGTTATATCCATATAATAAAGAGAGGGTGTTTTGTATTTCCAGGATTAAAGAGAATTCTGTTTAATCCCCGGTTAAACCGTTTTTTTTTTTGTTTTTTTTTTCAAATTCATGAATTGTAAAAGTTTGTCGCAAAGTGAGGCGACTGCAGGTGAAAACCTAAATAATTTACAAAGTTTTTCCAGTGACTCCGCCGAACAACGTGGACAAACGAATCACAAGATAAAACACGACGCGTTTTCGACCTCTTAGGTCTTCTTCAGGCCAGATAGACAACACTCAGTACAACGACAGTGAACGAGCAGTCACTTATCTCCGTCAAATCGGCGCGAGCTGGGCGTTGAACAAAAAACGGGGCCCATCTAGCGCCGCATTTGAACGAAGAAAGGTGATTTGCTCGTTCCGTTTCCTTGTCCTGAGTGTTGTTTATCTTGCCTGAAGAAGACCTAAGAGGTCGAAACGCGTCGTGCTTTATCTTGGGATTCTTTTGTCTACGTTGTTCGGCGGAGTCATTTAAACACCTAAAAAAATCTTTAAAAGACTGGTTTACATCTCTTGGATGGCAGAGGCTAATTTACGTTCTCCGGATTTAAAAAAAAAAAAAAAAAAAAAAAAAGACATTCAGTATCCTCGGAATGAAGAGGTTACCTGTCTTATCGTCCCAAGATCAAAAGAAGCTAATTCACGCCCCACCCCCACCCCCACCCTCCCCCACCCCACATCCCTACCCTTCTTCCCCCTTACCCTCGCGGGTAGAAAGAATCTTCTTTTCATCGTGAACTTCGCCTTGCTAGCGATCAGCACACACACTACCAGTAAAGAACCAGCTGAAATCTGTGTCAGGCTCTTTTGTACATTGGGCCGG
This sequence comes from Conus betulinus, assembly GCA_016801955.1. NCBI lineage: Eukaryota > Metazoa > Mollusca > Gastropoda > Neogastropoda > Conidae > Conus > Conus betulinus. The sequence continues at coordinate 131,583 of JADBJO010006484.1, read as the reverse complement.
TGTCGGGGGGGGGGGGGGGGGGGGGGGGGGGGGGGAGAGAGTTTACCGTCCGTTGCTTATCGAAGTATGAACACTCTTTCTTTATTCTCTCATATCGACGATCAAAACCTCCCGGAGAAAGAAAACTGCCTGTATTCTGCCTGCAAAAAAAAAAAAAAGGAAAGACCCCGCACCCGCTCCCCCCCCCCCCCCCCACCCCACCACCCCCCCCCTTCCAAAAAAAGAATGAAAGAAAGAAAGAAACCAAGAAAGAAAGAAACAAAGACGAAAAGAAAAAAGAGAGAAAAAAAAGGCCAAGCACTCGGCAGTCCTCGTATCCTGTTAAAACCTGTTCGGCGATGCTGGCCGGTTTTACGTGGCGAGCAGGGCGCACGTGTACCACCAGATGACACCCCCTGAGTGTTCAGATTGGCAGCAGCTTGCTGTTGATAACAGTTGAAAAAAAAAAAAAGAAAGAAAGAAAATCAATGGAACATGACAAGATGAGAGGGGGGGTAATACGTCTCTGGCAAAAGAGAAGCCGGTGGAATTGTCAAGATTGAGAGGGGGGGGGGGGGGGGGGGGGGGGAGTAATGTGTCCCAGCCCCCTGCGTGTACAGTCACTTTAGTCAGCTGGGCGGGCGGGCTGGCTTACACAGTTGAAATACATTTCACGGACACGAAAGGCTAGAACTTCTGGTCAGTCTCAACACTCCGTTGTTCAGTTCAGTTCCACTTTACGGCAAGCGGGGTCGTTGTAAACGCCGTTGAGCTCGGCAACCTATTCTTGACGTGTCGGCTGAATTCAGCAGCCTGCTGTGACGTTAAAACTCAGCAGACCTTTTTCTGACGTCACGACAGTGTAGAGTACACGCTGCTGAGCTCAGCGAGCTACTCTGACGTCACGACTGTGTCGAGTACATGCTGTTAAAGTCATTAACTTAACTGGGACGTAAAATACAGTAATCTTCTCTGACGTCACGACAGTGTGGCAATTGTGCGCTGTTAAATTCAGCTACCTGACTGACGTCATGACCCACGTCATATGGCCAAACCACCATTCTGCAAAAAATGATTTAGCAAACGAAATAACATTTTTACGAATGATTTGAATGTAATAATAGTTTAAAATGTGATCGACTTCTGTTCTTGATCAAGAAGGGGAAGAACTCTTCTTTGGGGTGGGGATGGGGAGGGGTGGGGGTGGGGGGGGTAAGTTGCGTGTCGGAACACATTCGCACAGTTCAGACGATTGAAATGGACCATTCTCAAGGGAAAGTCTATTTTTGCAGGGGGAAGGGGTGGTCGCTGGGGAAGAGGGGGGGGAGGAGGGGTGGCTTGAGCGAGTTGGGGGTGGGGTGGAGGCTTTGGCTGGAAATTGAGGTTGAATTCCACAAAGAGACAATAACGGCATGTCACGTAGGGTCGGGGAAGTTAAACAGCGTGTCGAGTCTGAGTCTGGCGAAACTCTGTATTGGTGCTCTGCGAGATATCACTTGATATCTTTGCCGTTAGATGATGACAGCAAAACTATCCCCAAACACGGCGAAAAATAGACAATGCTAGGTAATGACGGCGAAACTGTCCAAAAACACGGCGAAAAACAGACAGCGTTAGGTGATGACGGTGAAACTGTCCAAAAAACACGGCGAAAAACAGACAACGGCGAAAAACAATGTTAGATGATGACGGCGAAAACTGTCCAGAGAAACACGGCGAAAAAACAACAATGCTAGATAATAACGGCGAAACTGTCCCCAAAACACGGCGAAAAAAAACACGACAAACGCTAGTGATGACGGCGAAATAGTCCAAAAAAAACACGGCGAAAAACAGGCAATGCTAGTGATGACGGCGAAATTGTCTAAAAAATAAGACAGACAGACAGACAGCTCTAGGGGAAGCTGATTCTAACTGGGTAAACCAGCACACCTAGTTCTTGAATTTGATTCTGCGGGTCCAGCCGCGAGGAAGTTTGAAAAACAGGACTAATCACAGTCCCCGACATGATTTTAACATTCAAAAAAGTAAAACACACACACACACACACACACACACACACACACACACCAAAACAGACAAAGTTTAAGCAGTGTAACTTCAGATTCAGTTCGCCACCTACCACCTATTACCGGAGTCTTGAAGACCGTTGGGGCACCACCGAAGACTTCTTCGCAACCAGCTTCCTCCACTCCTCCCGGTTCTCAGACGCACTTAAAGCAGTCGCTGAGTGCGAGGCCAGTCCACGCACTGATGCTGTCCTCCCATCTCTTCCTCTGTCTTCCTCTCCTTCTGCCTCCTCGCGCTGTTCCTTGTAGAATGTGTGTGTGGTGTGTGTGTGTGTGTGTGTGTGTGTGTGTGTGTTTTGGCAAGCCATGTTGATGCATGACACACGACCGTGCCATCTCATTTTCCTTCTTTTTTTCACTGTGGACTACAGGTCTTCAGATGGTCCGGTGGTGGCTTGCCTTACTCTGCTCTGGACCTCCAGGTCGGTAATGGGGTCTTTGTCTGAGCTGCCAAGAATCGCGCGGAAGATCGTCCCGTCCAGTTCCTTTCCGTTGAAAATGCACTCGACCGTCAGGAGACCTCTCAGTGTGCCGAGCTTCCCGACCGTTTGAGACGTCTTGGTGTAGAGAACGAACATGTCGGCAGACCACCTAGGTTGATTAAGCAAGCTTTTAAGCAAGAGAAACGAGTTTAATTGAAGTCTTGTTTGCCTTCTCATGCCTTGGCCTACCGAGTCACGGTATAGATTCCCAAACAAAGAACACGTACACGTGCGCTCTCTCTCTCGCTCTCTCTCTCTCTCTCTCTCTCTCTCTCTGTGTCTCACACACACACACACACACACACACACGGTGACTGGTTTTATTTAACTGAAGAATAGTCTGTTGTCTCGGAGAAAAGACCGGTGAGTGAAGGCGTTGCAGGGGGCGTGTGCCATTTTCATCAACATATGATTTCAATCACACGGGACATGTCGGTATTGAATATAAAGGAAAGGCCACCCCTGGCCTGTGATAGCCAGAAAAAAAAAACACCCACCCCAACACCACTGATAAGAGTTGGTGAAAAGAAATGGAAAGAAAAAGAAAGAAAGATGAACCATTTCTACGGAAGAAAATGTTTGAAACATTGATTTAAAGGCAAAAGAAACAAACTGCAGCGTTACCGAAACACGACGAAAAAAGCAGAAAGAGCACACAAAACAAAGTGTGAAGTAACGCACTTTAATGAACGACACAAAACAAGACAAGAAATTTTCGGCAATAAGCCTACCTCAGCGACAAAACAATGAAAACAATGCAGACATTAACATGCACAATACTCCCCTTGTGAAGCCAAAGTTGATTTAAAGTAGACGATGTTAGTTTTCCTTTTTTCTTTTTTTTCCCCAGGAACTTTTTACCCCCCAGATAGACAAAGGGACACGCGGTTTTCTGACTTTTTGTTGTTGTTGTTAATGAGAGGGGCACAGGGACAATCCAGAGTTTGAAGGTCGACTTGAGGTCGCGGAGACTGATGGTTTTGTGGCTTTGTTGAGGCCAAATCCAGGACTCACACACACACACACACACACACACACACACACACACACACACACACACACAAGCGCATAGTTCTGAGAAGGCAAGTGCATTTTGTTTGGTAGGAGAGGTTTTTCATGGGACTTGCGAGTCCGTGAGGTCCTGGTTTGAAACGAGTGTGCATGAAAACAGTTTTGTCAAAGTACAGCAAACAAGTATCTTATGTAAATAGTGTAACACCTCTGGTCGTTAAATAAAGCGGGTTGGTGGTGGGGGGTGGGGTGGCGGGGTGGAGGGAACTCTCTTCAGTTTGTCCGTCTGGCTGCGTGGTTGATGATATGCGAGCGAGGGGTTGACATAAACCATCGATGGAACCAGGCTGCCAGAGAGGGCGAAAGGTCGGAAAGGAGATCTTCTGGCATTCTGCTCAGCCGTTATGTTTGTTTTTCTATGTACCAAAAATAGTCAGTTTATCTGACTGCTGAACGCATGCGCGCTTGCGCGCGCGCGCGCGTAAACACACACACACACACACACACACACACACACACACACAAAGCGCCACATTCTCACTCGCTGGACGTTATCTCGTGAACTCTTGTCAAGAGAGGTCGCGAGAAGAAACTACCACCATTCATCGAAAATTCTAGGCACTGGCGGGGGGGGGGGGTGGCAAGGGGGGGGGGGGGGGGGGGGGGGGGCAGCAAACAGTCATGGCAGGACTGAGGTGAAGCGGAAGGACGGACGGTGTGAGGGGGGGTGGGGGTGGAATGGGAGGAGGGAGGGAGGTAGAAGAGGCTGGGGTGGAGGTTAAGGGGGAAGAGATGTTTTCACGGGTGTTTTAATCGGGTGTTTTGACAGTGATTCATCTGTCATATCTTTGGCGGTGGAAGGTCGGGTTCAGCGTCCCTGTCGTGTTCTGCATGCGATTAATAAAAGCGCCTGCTTTAACCTCGTGTAGGAAAGGGAACGGGGGTTAGGGAGGGGGGGGGGGGGGGGGGGGAATGGATCGGGGGGGTCAGTGTCCCTGTTGTGTTCTGCATGCGATTAAACAGCGCCTGCTTTAACCTCGTGCTTGTGTAGAGTGGGGGGGCCTGCTGGAAGGGGACGGGGGGACTGGGGGTGGGGGCGGGGGGTCGGGGTCAGTGGACGGACTGGGGGCGTCCAATTTCACCCATTCCCAGTCCGTCCAATTTTCACCTATTCCAGTTTCACCTACGCTTCTCTTATTTCAAATGAGCAAGATGGCTGCCCCTGACCCGTGCAGTTTCACCTACTCAGTTGTTCCCCCCCTACCTTTTTTTTTTTTTACAGAATTTGCCATAAGTCCAGTTTCACCTACCTCGGGGTTGGCAAGCCGTCAAATTTCACCTATGACCTGTGGACCTGTGAACTGTATTTTTTCTTATTCTCTCTCTGCATGTCTTGCCCACTTTTTTTTTTTTTTTTTTCAATGTGAAATTGACTCAGTCTTTTCTCATAACTTCACTGACTCGTCCTTTTGTAAAAGTGTTTGAAACGCGAATTTTACTCAGTCCCTTCACCGACTCGTACACACTGGTTCATTTGTCTTCTCTGCAAGCATTGAGCATGAATTTGTCAGCACAAACAGAGGGGGGCGAAAATGAATTCTGGATGGTCACATCTTTGGTGGAGGTGTGCGGTGAGTGAAAGACTGATGCCATGACTGAAGAGACGAGGGATGAGAGGTGAGTGAGGAGACGAAGGATTCTCGCAGTAATGTCAGCTGATGATGAACACTGCAACGTATGTGAATGGGATATCTATGTACAGTCTTCAAAAGTAAAATCAAATATTTTTAATTGAAAGTCGTTGCTTTCACGTGTATTTTTTTTTTTACCCATGCTTTAATGCGTTGGTAGGCTGTCGGTCGGTTCCTCGTATAGCGCAAAAAAACCACAGTAGGTGAAATTGACCCTTAAGATACATCACAGTAGGTGAAATTGGCCTACCTGAGACCGTAGGTGAAAGTGGAATAGGTGAAATTGGAATAGGTGAAACTAGAATAGGTGAAACTGGAATGGGGAAAATTGGAATGGGTGAAATTGGAATAGGTGAAACTGGAATAGGTGAAATTGGAATAGGTGAAATTGGATGTCCCCCGACTGACTGTGTCTCCAGTGTGAATGAAGTCAACGGAGGTGTGAGGGATGTGTTAGTGTCGGGAGGGGGTGGGGGGGGTGGGGGTGGGGGGAGGGATGGCCAGAAGATGGAGGGCAGTGGGGGTGGGGAAGGGGAGGGGGGGGGGGGGGGGGGGGGGGGAAGAAGAAAACTGAAAGAAGAGGTTACGGTGAAAGGTTTGTGCACCTCTCTGTCCCTCCGGTACCTAGCATGTGTGTGTGTGTTGTGTGGGTGGTGTGTGTGTGTGGTGCGCGTGTGTGTGTGCGTGTGTGTGTGTGTGTGTGTGTGTGTGTGTGTGTGTGTGTGTGTGTGTGTGTGTGTGTGTGTGTGTGTGAGAGAGAGAGACTTGAGAGAGAGAGAGAGTGTGTGTGTGTGTGTGTGTGTGCGTGCGTGCGCGCGCTCATTTGCACATGCATACGTACATCTGTCTACTCGAGCCCGCGTATCTCAATGCCCCCCCTCTCTCTCTCTCTCTCTCTCGCTCTCTCTCTCTCTCTCGCTCTCTCTCTCTCTCTCTCTCTCTCTCTCTCTCTTCTCTCTCTCAAGACTCGACTGAGAGACACTTGCACTGACTTTTATTTATTGCTCATTCAGCACTTGAGGCCTATACACGAGGGGGGAACAGTCATACTCCTCGATATAAAAAGCTGAAATTTCTTATGAACACACGTTCGCTCAACACACGTTTCTCCACCGTTCTTTCTCCCCCACCCCGTCCCCTTCACTCCCCCTCTCCCCTTTTGCCTCTCCCCTCACCTTCCCTCCCACGCACCCCCCCCCCATCCCACGTCACACACACACACACCCCCACACACACACACACACACACACACACACACACACACACACACACATTGGGTCATTCCGAAATTAACCGGTGCTCTGTGCGATGATCTTTTTTTTTTCTCTCTCTCTCACATACGTGGCTTCAA
>JADBJO010006484.1:115000-120000 GCA_016801955.1 Conus betulinus | reverse complement strand
GTGCACGTAGTGTTCAACAACACAACGGCTGTGGTGAAACAACGGTTGATGGGGGAAACCACTGGCCTTCGGGCTGATGAATCTGACACACACAGTCCGAATCTGTCACACACAGTCCGAATCTGTCACACACGGTATCAGATGAACAGAGCATCAGGTTCAGCTTTGTGTAGGTGTCATGGCATGCATCATGTTGTTTGTCAGCCCGCCCATTGTAGTTCAGGCTTGCTCTTTGAAGAGAGCCATCTTCGGGTCAACATCACCATCGTCTCTTTTCCTCTCGATATTCTGTAGGCCGCAATAAGCCAGCGGACCAAACTGGACTACACTGACGCTTGCGAGCATTTTGCTAAGAAACTGTACAACTTTTCTCCGACTGGCAGATTTTTGTTGCATTTGCTGTAGTTTCTGTCAGTCCGTGTTGATGCTGCTGTTCTCGTCCGTAACGGGAGTGGCTGTCATAGATTCTGGGTCGGTGGTTGCTCTCCAGTTTGAGAGTTTTGCCGTGCGAGTTCTGGCGTAGAGTTTCCCGGACAGACCGGAAATCTGGTTTTCCAAGAGGAACAGAGTAGCTCCAGGCTTTCCGCCGCACTGTCATTCTTGTGAGTCCAATGAGGAAGTAATCACCCTGAAAAGAAGCGGAAATTAATCTCCGTGTCCGCTGAAATGCAAATATGGGATTGGGCTTTTTCCACCAAGTCTGGTGTTGTCTTGGAGCTCAAGCCAGCGCTTTTGGAAAATGCGTTCATTGTCTTCGAACAATCGTCCTTTCCGATGAAATGTCCAGAGTGTTCTGGACTCTGTTGTTTGTTGATTGGAACTGGGCAATAAACAGCGTTCAGGTCTATTGATGCCACGTTGCAATTCTTTTGCAATAATTTGCAGAGCCGTGTTGAAAAGTCTCCCTTTCACAATGGCGGCAGATTACTTTCTCATTAGATTTTCTTCCGGCAGATTTGCCAGCCATGTAATTCTTCTAATTGCAACGGAGAGCACTTTTTCCCATTCATGATGATACGCAAATATCGTTCCTGTTGTTGAAAGCTTTCTTACCTCACTGATGGCGATGGCATGTCCACTTTCATTCCACGTTGCCTGGGCACGAGACAGTAAGGACGAAGAAAGGGCTGAGCAGTCAGATTCAGTCTCGGCGCTCTTAACCAAAGACAGGATTTCTGAGTCAGATGTCGAGATGTTTCCACGCCTATGCACGCATCGGGACTCTTCTGGCTTCGAAGAAAGCTGCGTCACATCCCACAGAATCAGCCCAGTGGGGCTGCAGTGCCAGCAATGCAATCACCTGAGTCGAGTGAGTGCTGGCGATGATGACGATCCCTCTGGCTGAAGTGGGCCGACCTTCTGTCAGTGGAATGAAACCTGCTTTTGCTGTTGTGTGTGGTCCTCTGAATAGCATCTGGCCTTTGAGCTTTGAAGGCTGATTTTGTTTACAGCAGCAGCAGCAGCAGCAAGCAGCAGCAGCAGGAGTGATAACAACAGCAGCAGCAACAAAAAACACAGCAGCAGCAGCAGCAGCAGCAACAACAACAACAACAACAACAACAACAAACGGCCACGTCGCTCTGACCGTGAAACCCAGCCTTGGCAACAAACAACAACAACAACAACAAAGGGTTTCATCGCTCTGGCCGTGAAACCCAGCCTTGGCAACAACAACAACAATAACAACATCGAAACAACAAACAACAACAAAGGGCCTCATCGCTCTGACCGTGAAACCCAGCCTTGGCAACAACAACAACAACAACAACACAAAACAACAACAACAAACAACAACAACAACAACAAGTACAACAACAACAAACGGTCTATCCCTCTGACCGTGAAACCCAGCCTGGGCAGCTGTCCTTGGAGGCGATGATGAAACAGCCTCAGCTAGTCCCGTTCCTTTCTTGCCGTCCTGTCAGAGAGGGCCGTCAGGTCATTGTGATGGGCAGCCTGTCAGAGAGGCCGTCAACAACAACAACAATGGGCCAAAACGGCCCTATCCCTGTCAGAGAGGCCGTCAGGTCATTGATGGCCTCCTGTCAGAGAGGCCGTCAGGTCATTGATGGGCCCGTCCTGTCAGAGAGGCCGTCAGGGTCATTGATGGGGCCTCCTGTCAAGAGGGCGTCAGGTCATTGATGGGCCTCCTGTCAAAGAGGCCGTCAGGTCATTGGTGGGCCTCCAGTCAAAGAGGCCGTCAGGTCATTTTATGGGCCTCCTGTCAAAGAGGCCGTCAGGTCATTGATGGGCCTTCCTGTCAAAGAGGCCGTCAGGTCGTCGTTCATGGGCCTCCAGTCAAAGAGGCCGTCAGGTCATCATTCATGGGCCTTCCAGTCAAAGAGGCCGTCAGGTCATCATTCATGGGCCAGAGTAGTTTTATCAAGGGCAAGCGCTGGTCTCCATGTCGTCGCCGATTCGTTGTGGAACAGACGGCCCGCACGATGGTTGCCCGCCTGCATCCTCCCATAGAACCATCCCGGCATGCCTTGAACTGCGTGGCCGTGGCGAGGGTTTAAAATTCCAACGGCTGTTTCCTGTCACACAGAGGACGTTACTTTTTATGTGCATGTGGGGACTTGGGCTGAGAGAATGGGGTGGTGGGGTGGGGTAGGGGGGGGGGGGGAGGGGGGGGGGGGGGGGGGCTGATGGCGGACCGTAATCAGGGAACATTTGCTTATATAGTTTTAGTTCTTAAAGACAACTTTTGTGTAATATAAAAAACGTGTTCTATGTCTGTCTTTCTCTGTCTCTGTCTGTCTGTCTCTGTTTCTCTTTCTGTCTCTCTGTCTGTCTCTGTCTGTCTGTCCGTCTGTCTCTCTCTGTCTTCTCTCTCTCTGTCTCTCTCTCTCTCTCTCCTCTCTCTCTCTCTTCTCATCTCTCAGTTGACACACCTAGTTGACATGCTAGATAGATCAAGCGGACTTCTCTTGTCAGTACCGATCTTGCCTCTGAAGCTGGGTTTAGATGAATTTGTTTCCAATTTCCAGTCAGATACAACTTTCAATACAAACAAACGTCAGAATTCGAAACAGCAACAAGTTAATGCTTAAGGTGTGATCAAAATGTTTCCAGTTACGTGTGTAGCAATGGCAGGAGACTATTAAAACTGCTATTCCAAATAGAAGGGGCACACACATACACGCATGGACGTATAAGAAAAGAGAGAGAGAGAGAGAGAGAGAGAGAGAGAGAGAGAGAGAGAGAGTTTCGATTCTTCTCTCACATTTTGCATCTAATTCTTGAGCGAACGGTTATTGCCCTAGTATTTCTCTACAAACCCCGTTTTTTTTTTTTTTATTTTCCAGCCTGGGCCATCTGAGAGTCCTCTTACATTGTCCTGTACGGTCTGCTACTCTGAGCAGAACGTTTGCAGGCCGAGGACGATGCCACGCTCTCGAAGAGAAGGACAGTCCGGAAAAGTGTAGTCTGCTGACACACCAAGAGCTGCCTTTTGGTACGAAATTCCGCACACACAGAGCGAAAAATGTTCCCATACTGTTCAGCCCTAGCGGCGAAGGGAGGGGTTACATACAGCCTCGCGAACTACCCCTGCTGGGAAATCATGCGTTCGTTTTCTCATCAGAGCAATCAGTTTGTGAGATTTTTTTTTTTCTGCCCTGACCGTTTCCTTACCCAGAGTTGAGTTTGCTGGGGGGCTAAGCTGGAAAACCTGAGACCACAGAGTCGAGTTTCATCCACAGGTTTGCTGGCTGACACAGCAGTCTTGTTGCTTGACGCCGGGACATGTGGTGAAAGTAGGCGTAACGTAACGCCCTGCCGTGCGGTCTCAGACCGAAAAAAAAAATGGAAATCTGTGGCATCATCCTCATCATCCTCATCGACCAACATAAAAAAGAAAAGATTGTTTGAAATTCTGTGCGGCCCTTCATGCCCTGCTCTCGTGTTTACCCCCGTTTCTGTTTACCTCGCCGTTTGGCAGTTTCAGGGTCGCTACGTCTGTGTCAGGGTCCTTTGTGAGAGGTTCTGTCAGGGTCACTGGTATCGGCCAGTTCATGAGGTCTGTCAGGGTCACTGGTATCGGTCAAATTCATGAGGCTCTGTCAGGGTCACTGGTGTCGGCCAGTTCATGAGGTTCTGTCAGGGTCACTGGTATCGGCCAGTTCATGAGGACTGTCGTTGGACGGACAGCGTGGGGTGAGGCACTGCAGAGGGCCAGAGAGGTTCACTCAACGCTGGCTTAGCAGAGACTAATCAGTCAGCGCCGTCAGTACGGCGTTTTCAACAGGGGATGCTCGGGGTGTGGGGTTGGATCAGAACAAAATCACCATCGAACACCACCGAAGGTGACCGGCAAGCAGGGGTGTCTCCTCTGGTGGGGTTGCCTCATGACGACTTGGCGTTGACTGCCTCTTGTGGATTGCGGCCAGTGGGACTGTCGTGGGACGGGGGGGGGGGGGGGGGGGGGGAGACTAATCAGTCAGCGCCGTCAGCACGGCGTTTAACAGGTGGGTGTGGGACCAGAACAAAATCACCACCGCTGTGGGCGGGAGTGAGGGTTGCCTCATGACGACTTGGCGTTGACTGCCTCTTGTGGATTGCTGGTGCTGGGGGGGGGGGGGGGGGGGGAATGAGCGGCGGCGGGTGCAGTGCCACTGGAGGGGGGGGAAAGATGAGACGGGGGGGGTGGGGGGGGGGGGGGGGGGGGGGGGAGGATCGCAAACAGGTCTGATGCTCAGCAGCACCACACGCCAATGAGAATGGGATCCCACATGAAAAGTGGAACCTCCGAGCACTTCTCCGCAGCGTCCTGGCTCTGGAAGCGCTTCCGCTTCGACTAGAGAGCTAGCTCTGCGCGCGCCTCGGTCTTCACATGATTACGATAGACGACCCGCCGCCGAACGAGACACAAATTGGTTTTAAACAGAAAGTTACCCCGAGACTGGGTTGTGTAAATGTGGTTTTTTTTTTTTTGTTTGTTTTTGTTGTTTTTTTTTTTTTTTTTTTTTTTCCTACCTCCCGTCTCTTTCGTTGACGTA
>JADBJO010006484.1:67500-102500 GCA_016801955.1 Conus betulinus | reverse complement strand
TAATAGGTCGAGTCTGGACTTTCTTGTTGGGGGCAGGGAACCAGAGAAACGGAGCTTTGAGTGAGACATTGATTCCCTTCCATCCCGTCATCCTCCAGTTGCTACCCGTGAATAGTCCTGAACTTGAGCAGCTTTCTTTCCGGTTTTGGATGGGCGGGGCGTGGCGCGTGCGCGCGCGCGCGTGTGTGTATGCATGTATGTAGTGTGTGTGTGTGTGTGTGTGTGTGTGTGTGTGTGTGTGTGTTGTGTTGTGTGTTGTTGTGTTGTTTCTCTTTTCTTCTGCTTTCTTTCCTTCTTTTCGGTTTATGTATCTGTTTGTTCCCCCCCCCCCCTCTCTCTGTGTTTGTTTCTTGGTTTTCTTTCTTTTCCTTTTCTTTTATCTTTATGAGCAGAAAAAACCGGTGGTGGGATGGGGGTGGGTAGTAATTCTTTCCTTTCTTACTGTCAATTTTGTTGTTTGTTGTTTTTATACGGACTCGTTCTTACCTTTTAATGTCATTGGTTTTTCCTGTCTTATTTCACTCGTTCTTCCTTTCTTACTGTCATGGTTTTTTTTCTTTCTTACTCCGTTCTTTCCCTTCTCTACGTTATTGTTTTTTTTTCCTTTCTTACTCCGTTCTTCTTCCGTTTCTTACCCTCATTGTTTTTTTCTCTTACTCCGTTCTTTCATTTCTTACCCATTTTTTTTTCAATCTTCCTTACGTCGTTCTTTCCTTTCTTACCCTCATTTTTTTGTTTGTTGGTTTTGTTTTTTTTAATCTTTCCTTACTTCGTTCTTGTCCTTTTTACCCTCATTTTTTTCCAGTCTTCCTTACTTTGTTATTTCCTTTCTTACCCTCATTGTTTTTTTAATTTTTTTCCCTTCCAATCTTCCTTACTTCGTTCTTTCTTTCTTACCCTCATTTTTTTTTCAGTCCACCTTACTTTCGTTTCTTTTCTTTTCTTACCCTCATTTTTTTTTCTCTCCAATTTTTCTTACTTCGTGCTTTCCTTTTCTACCCTCATTTTTTTTTCTTCAATTTTTCTTACTTCGTTCTTTTCCTTCTTACTGTCATGATTTTTTTTCTTTTCTTACTCCGTTTTTCCTTTCCTACTGTCATTGGGTTTTTTTTTCTTTCTTACTACTCCGTTCTTTTCCTTTCTTACTGTCATTGGTTTTTTTTTCTTTCTTACTCCGTTCTTTCCTTTCTTGCTGTCATTGGTTTTTGTCTTTCTTATTCTTTCCTTTCTTACTGTCATTGGTTTTTTCTTTCTTACTTCATTCTTTCCTTTCTTACTGTCTCATTGGTTTTTCTTTCTTTATACTTTCCTTTCTTACGTTATTGGTTTTTCTTTCTTTATTCTTCTTTCTTTTCTTACTGTTATTGGTTTTTTTCTTTCTTCTCTTTCATCTTTTCCATTTCTTACTGTTTTGGTTTTTTTTCTTTCTTTCTTTATTCTTTCCTTTCTTACTGTTATTGGTTTTTCTTTCTTACTTCATTCTTTCCTTTCTTACTGTTATTGTTTTTCTTTCTTACTTCATTCTTTCCTTCCTTACTGTCATTGTTTCTCTCTTCCTTCCTTTCTTACTGTCACTGTATGTAATTTCTACCATCCTGCCTTTCTTTTTCTCTTCTTTCGTTCCCTCTTTCCTTTCCTTTCTGTCTTTCTGTCATGCTTTTTTTTTTTCCTCTTCTTTTTTTTTCTGTCATGAAATTTTTCTTCCTTCTTTCTAGTTTTTCCTTTTTTTTTCTGTGATTTGTTCCCCTTTATTTTTTCTTTATGTCATAGTCGCTTGGATTTTTTTTTTTTTTTTTTTTTTTTTTTTTTTTAAACATTTTGCCCTTTTTTTGCTTCTTTCCTTGTTTTTTTTCCCCCCTGCTTCATTTTCATTTGTTTATTTACAACATGCTTCCAACCCCCCCCCCCCCCCCCCCCCCCCCCCCCCCACACACACACACAACACACACACTGAGTGTTTGGTTGTCTTTTCCTTCCACGGAAACATTGTTTATCCGTTTACTAGTTTTCCAAACACAAACACTCGAACTTTTTTTGTGAAGTGTTATTCTTTTAGTGATTTGCGGGTTGTTTATGTTGTCTCTTCGTTACCTTTGTGGGTGTGTTTGATTTTTTTTTTTTTTGACTTTGTTTGGTACCTTATTTCTATGTTATTATTTTTCATTCGTTCATTCTTTCATTTTTTTTTCCCCCCATCCTTTTTTTTTTTAAGCCTTCCCCTCCTCCGCCCTCCCCTTCATCCTTATCACGTCACCTTCTCCCGGTTCCTGTTTGAACTGTCACGTTCACCTTTATGATTTTGTGTGTGTGGTGTGTGTGGTGTGTGTGTGTGTGTGTGTGTGAGAGAGAGAGGAGAGAGAGAGAGAGAGAGAGGAGAAGAGAGAGAGAGGACAGAGAGGAGAGAGAGAGAGAGAGAGAGACAGGACAGACAGACAGAGAGAGAGAGAAGAGAGAGACAGACAGACAGACAGACAGACAAGAGAGAGAGAGACCAGACAGACAGAACCTGTCCACCCCGATGAAGACGTCCCCGTCCGCCCTCACAGCTGTGTGGGTATTTATTTTCGCCTCTGCACTTGGTCCACTCTTGGTATCTTGTTTGATATAGCTGTGAGAATTTAGCAAGTGGCGAGCCTGTGCTCGCGACAGAGGAAAAGCGGAGTGTGACGAAGGGAAAGCAAACCAACCACAACCAACCAACCAGCCAGCCAGCCACCAACAAACCAACCAACCAACCAACCAAACGGGCACTAGACGTATTTACAAACAAGGGACTGGCTGTAGCTCTTGGAGCTGTTGAAGGGCGAGCATTCTCATCGTTTCATGCACCAATCGCAGGGCGTCACTCCTTTTCATGCAACTATCAGAGGCTTTTTTTTTTTTTTTTTTTTTTTTTTTTTTTTTTTTCTCGCAGGCGAGAGAGGGAGGGAGCCCCGAGATACGCTACTAGCGAACTCCCTCCCGCCTCTGTCCAGCACGCCCGCCGCCCGAGTGGGCCGTAAAACAAACGGCATGCCACCCGCCCCAAACTCTGCGAGAATTCACAGCGACTTCCGTCCATGAAACGGTCCCTGATTCGTGGGCTCCCGGGCGTGTCGTCTCCACAGACCACTAGGCCATGTCTTGTCGCGAGCCGCCTTCCCTTTTCTTTGACAGCCATGCGGCTGGCCCCTCCCACATTGTATTGCTATGAACAGATCTTGGAGCAGTGCAAACAACAGGACCCTTCTACGTGAATTGGGTTGCTCAAGTGCTAAGGTGGTAGTAAGACACACACCCCACACCCCACCCCCCTCCACGTCCCTCCACCACTTACTGTGGGACTGTTTCGAAACCTGTCTTGTGTACGTACTACCAGTCTCCCGCCGGCACTGTTCTCTTTAAAGGATCGTCAAGGGCACCTAGCCCCCCCCCCCCCCCCCCCCCCCCCTCCCCTCACCTACCACGACTAAGGCGACAGCCGCCGTTGGAGAGGATCGCGGGCGGCAGTCGTGCTGGGGAGTATTACGTTTGGGTACGAAGCCTTGTTTGGAGGGGGGGGGGGGGGGGGGGGGGGGTTGTCTCCAGTCAGTAAACGCTTAATGTAGAAGAACAGAGAGAGAGAGAGAGAGAGAGAGAGAGGAGAGAGCTTCTTTGCGTGTCTGCCTGATCTGTGTAGGATAGGGAGAAAATGAATGGGACTATCCATCACCCCCCTTTTTGGGGGTTTCTCTTGATTATGCTCGTTACCTTTTAAATCTCTCTCTCTCTCTCTCTCTCTCCGACTCTCTCTCTCTCTTTGTCCTTGCCGTCGCCGACAGCGGTGGACCTTGAAGACAAGCCCATGGATCAGTGGAGGTACTGAGAAAGACCGCAGATCCCCCTGAAGACCCTCACCCTCTCACCCCACCCCACCCCACCCCACTGCCCCCGTAACCCCTTCCCGTCATGTTCTCCTCCTCCTCCCTCTACATGTTCTCTTTCCCCTTTCTATCCCCCTCCCGTGTCCCTCCCCCCCCTCCCCCACCCCCCGCCACCCTTCCCCTCCCTGAGTGATGAACTTTCCAGCTAGGACTTGAGAGCTGAAAAACCAAATCAAAGCAAATTAAGGAAAACCAAACACAAAGAGGAACGAAACAAACAAAGAAACTAACACACAAACAAAAACGAAACAGACATAACACTTGTATCACAGCCGTCAGCTTGTTAAGTGTTTACCCTCAACAGCTGACATGACTTAGTTGACGAACAAACTAAAGAAAAAAAAAAAAGAAGAAAAAAAAAGAGGAAAGAAAGAATAGAAAAAAGGAAAGAAAAAAGGCCTTTGTCATTATCATGAGAGGGGAAGCGGCGGGGAGGAAGAGAAGGGCGGGGGAGAGGTGGGGGCGGGGGAATGGGAGGTGGGGGGGGGGGGGGGGGGGGGGATCAAAAACAGTCGTTGCTTCTCATCTTCGTTAACTTTGCATTTGAAGAGACGTCTTGACAGTAAACGGGAAAAAAAAAAAAAAAAAAAAAACTCCGAAAGGCTTGAAGCAGGAGGCATTTGTACGCATTGTCAAACATGTTTGTTTAAAACGTCAAAAGGTTCTGGCAAGTGTGGAAAACTTGTGCTTGTTCGAAAGTGGTGGGGAGTTGGGGAGAAACGTGGGGTCCCCCCCCATCCCACCCCCCAAACACTCTCCAGAGTTATTGTATGGCTTGTCGAGTCGCTTCAAAGACAGGGTGAATGAGTCTTGAGGCCAAGAGGCGGTGCTGGCGGCCGCTTTGGTGGTTGGAGCGGTGCGTGTGTGAATCAGTCGTTCCGTTAGCCACTTGTTAAACGTAGGAAACGAAAGAGGTCGTGTTGTGTGTGTGTGTGTGTGTGTGTGTGTGAGAGAGAGAGAGAGAGAGAGAGAGAGAGAGAGAGAGAGAGAACACTTAACGGAGATGTAAGAGGCGAGACCACGTGTACACGGTCCTTCGCTGGATCTCACCCTTTATCCTTGGCATTCCCAGCTCTTGTCGGTAAACGAGTGTCGATGAGCGAACAAACTCTGACTTTAAAGAGATTGTAGGACGGTGTCTCTCTCCCCCCCCCCCCCCCCCCCCCCCCCCCCCCCCCCCCCCCCCAGCAAAGCTGTATTCTCTTCCTTCTGCCACCCTTTATCGCCGCCGCCGCCGCCGCCGCCCCCCCCCCCCCCCCCCCCCCTCACACACACACACACACACACACCTCGCCATGTCCTCCCTCTGTATGCGTACTCCTCACAATGTCCGTTTTGCGTCCAACTTGAGAAGATTAAAGTCATTGCTCGTTCTTCGTCTTCGTTGTCCTGAAGGTTGTTTCTCTTTCCTGAAGAACCAAGAGGTCGAAACGCGTCGCCTTTTTTGCTTGTAGTTTGTCCCTTTTGTCTGCCGGAATAATGACGATAATTTTTCCTGTGAATTTCCTCAGACAAAGTCAAGCAGCGCGATTGGAAACCTTCGTACGATTGTAACTTTAAAAAAAAAGGTCATCTTTTGTACAAGTTATTTCATTTCCACCTTTTATCCACGTCATTTCTAAGGAAACTCGGCGCCAAAATGACTTTTGTATGAAAGAGACAAGACGAACGTCAAAGAGGAAGGAGTCAAATTTTGCCATCGAAAAGGGTCATCACCGAAAGTGTTAGTTTCAATTTCTTCTTCTTCTTCTGCCTTTTCTTCTTCTTCTTCTTCTTCTTCTTCAGACAGGATCTCCAGAGCCAGGGGACGAGATTCCGACGTTTCGATAGTTCGACAAATCACGATTCCGACGTTTCGACAATCCGACAATTTGTCGGACCAACGAAACTTGTTTTGTAATGTTTTATTTTGTGCCAATAGTTCGACACATCACGATTTCGACGTTTCGATAGTCCGACTTCAAAGTTAGATTGCCGCACGGTCTTGAAACCACATTCGGGTATCATTGCTTTTTGCCACAGAGGAAGTGGGGTTAAATGTTGACAATACCAGAGAGAGAGAGAGAGAGAGAGAGAGAGAGAGAGAGAGAGAGAGAGAGAGATTTACTTTCAATATGTCAAACTAACGGGAATTATAAAACTGGGTTGTGTGTCGGATTATCGAAACGAGTTGGAATTGTCGGCCCTCAGCTCTATGTTCCCTCAAGTCAAGTAACATGTCATGTCATGTCAAAGTGACCAGTGGTAAAAGCAGTGGTCAGACTGACCAGTGGTCAAGCAATGGTCTAACTGACAAGTGGTCAAGCTATATGGTCAATCTGACCAGTGGTCAAGCGACTAGTCATATTTGGCCCCTCTCTCTCTCTCTCTCTCTCTCCTCTCTCTCTCTCTCACGTCATTTTCATTATAAACTCACGCTTGACCACTGGTCAGTTTAACCATTGCTTGACCACAGGTCATTCTGACCATTGCTTGACCACTGGTCACTCCGACCATTGCTTGACCAGTGATCATTCTGACCATTGCTTGAACACTGCCACACTGACCATTGCTTGACCACTGGTCACTCTGACCATTAGTTGACCTCTGGTCATCATGTAACTTGAACTGAGGGAACATAGAGGTGAGGGAACATAGAGCTGAGGCCACCTCTTCATTTTTGGTGCTTCACACTGTCCTCTTCATCTGCCAAAAAAAAAAAAAAAAAAAAAAAAAAAAAAAAAAAAAAAGAATTTCACTACTAGCTTTTTTTTTTTTTTTTTTTTTTTTTTTTTTTTTTTTTTTTTCCCAGTCTCTCATACACACCATGCAGTCTGTATGTTCTCTTACAGATGGACACATTTTTGCTGATTTTAGTGTTTTAGCGTTTGATACAAAGTTCTGGGTTTGTTAATGTTCTAATGTGTAGTGTACTGGCACATTCACTCTGATGTGTTGCATATACTAAGAAAACAACATAGATAAAACAAAAGAGTTAATTATTTCCTGTTTTTTTCATTTTGTGTTATACACACTCACACACACACTCACTCTATCTCCTCTCTCTCTCCCTCCCCCCCCCCCCCCCCCCCCCCCCCCCCCCCCCCCCCCCCCCCCAACACACCAACAACGGCAGTTACATGTTGAAGGCACTGTACCAAAACAAAATTTATGCGTAACACACAATTCCGTATGTACGCACCAGGCGTGCAGATATTGTTGGTCCCAATTGCCCATCTCCCTCTTCATCCCTCTACCAAAAGCGCGTGAACACTGCTCACATCACCCATCGCCACGACCCCCCCCCCCAAACAAACCCCCCCCCCCCCCCCCAGAAAAAAAAAAAAAGCAAGAGAGAGAGAGAGAGACAGACAGACAGATAGGCCGTCAGGCAGACAAGCAGACACACGGACAAAGATGGCGCTTTTGCAAGATTTTAGGGGTTTGTTGTATGTCGTCTCACCCGTTGGCTGTTCCCCGTTGAAGCCAACCTTGTTGCGAAAAGAAATGGTCCACAAGGAAGGCATGAGGAAAGCCAAGAAGCGAGACAACAGGCATATGAACTCTCCCTCCTCAAATCCCCCCTCCCCTTCCACAGATCTCAGGTCCCTCCCTTTCTCCCACCGCGCAACTCTCCCCGCAGAGATACCCCCCCCCCCCCCTTCTACCCCTCCCTCCCTTTCACACCTAACACACGGACAATACGAGAATTTGCCCCCTCCCATCTCTCTCCCTTAAAAAAAAAAAAAAAAAAAAAAAAAAAAAAAAAAAAAAAAAAAAAAAAAAAAAAAAAATGTGTGTTAATACATAACTTGCATTTTCTTCGCGATTTACCGTCTTTCACCTGTTTGGGGAGTTTTCCTTTTAACCCCCTCCGAACGTTATACTCTTTCTCAAAAATGTTGCAGAGGGATACCCGTGTTGTTTTTTTACAAATACTAATACACATTTACTCAGTAATATGATAAAATTGATATATACTTATAATTTGTCTTCGAAACAATGGATTTATTGATGCCAAATAATATATCTGTGTTTGATAATTTAATCTGTGCATGTGTTTCTAAGTAAATTTTGTTTTCAATGAATCTCCAAAAGTTGTAAACGATTGGACACTCGCAGAAAAAAGTGTTCAATGAAATCAGTTGTGTCAGGACAGTACGAGCATTTGTTTGAGTCTTTTACTTTCATTTTATTTTACTAAGCATAATATTAGTAGGATATATATGTGTGTAGTATTTTCCAGTGGAGAACTCTGAGTCTTACCTCTTTTGTGACGTCTGTAGCTCGACACCATGTAGGTTTGTCTAAGTCTATACCAACTTTCTCTTCCAGAACGCACTTGCAGTAGGTGTTTGAGTTTCCTTATGTGACATAATTAATTTCCTTATTTTTTTAGGCTTTGTATTTAACAGACTGGCAAAACAGGGGAGCGTCCCAGATCCTCTTTCTCCTAAACTGGATCCACTGGATCCATTGCGCAGGTATGGAGTTAATCAAAGCATTGTACTGGAACAATGTAAGGGCTCTGTTCTGTCCAACCATTTCCTGCATTTCTTCTAAAGTCAGTAGTCTATTTTCTCTTTCATGAATTATATCCTTAAGTTGCTTAATACCATTATTTGCCCAGTTTTTAAAATATAATACCTGATTTTTATAGCGAATTAGATTATTATGGAAAAGGTATTGACTGTGAAAATTGCTTTTGTCGATATCATCCAGTTTTATCAATATTTTGTGATTTAGATAAACTGCTAACACTTCTTTCCAGAATTCATTCCTGATTAAACTACAATCCTTCAGGTCTTTGGCTCTGCAGTTTATACAAAAAGCATCTGTCTTTACGAGGTGTTGTAAATGCCATCTGGGTATTAATGCCCAGTTTTCTTGCTCGGTAGCTTTAAAGAGTTTGCCCGCCCACTGCAAATACAAACAGTTTTGAAAGTTACTCAGATTAATCATACCAAGTCCTCCTTTTCCACACTTGCTTCCACTTTTCTTTTGACTTTTTCGAAAGCTTTTTTATTGTTAAATCTTTTCTTCCACAGAAATTTGTAAAGGGTTGAGTTAATTTGTTTAGCACATTATCTGGAAGTCCTATAGATTGCATGACATAAAGAAACTGACTAAGTAAAAATGTTTTATTACTACAATCTTACCTTGGATACTGATATCCCGCTTACTCCATTCTCGAATCAGTTTATTTATTTGACACACCCTATGACTCCAATTATCTTCGATATTCCTAGCCATCCTATCACGCTGGAAATAGATGCCTAATATCTTTATTTTATCTACTGTAGTGAAAGGAAGCTCTGGTTCTCCTATCTGCCTTCCCATGGGTAAAGCTTTCGTTTTCTGTACGTTTAATTTTAAACCTGAGAAACTTTGAAATGTTGTAAAGATTTCTAAAGATTTGACCATATCTCTTTTATCTCTGAGGAATAGAGTTGTATCGTCCGCCATTTGTTTGATTTTTAGAGTATCATTATGTGGAACAGTGGTTGGGACGTGGATGCCAGATATGGAGCTATTTCTAACTTTAATCGCTAACAACTCCACTGCCAGAACAAAGCCTAACGGAGAAAAAAAAGGGCACCCTTGTCTAATTCCACAAGAAAGATTAAACGGTTCAGATATCCATCCCCCATGATTTATTGAACTAGCAGGGTTCTTTGTTAGTATGGCAACCCATTTTCGAAATTCAGTTCCGAAGCCAAAAACTTTAAGGCATGCAAAAAAGAAAATCTCTTGACAATGAGTCAAAGGCTTTTGAAAAATCAACCGCCAGCAAGTAACCAGTTTTATTTGTTGGGTTAAGGTAATTGACTGCATCATCTATTGATCGTATTATTGTTGCAATGTTTCTGCCTTTGATATAGCCTACTTGTCGTTGTTAACTAATTTGTGGATGACTCTTCCGAGTCTTTCTGCCAATACTTTGGCCAGTATCTTGTAATCAGTGTTTGTTAGAGTTATAGGTCTCCAATTAGTCAGTTTATCTCTATCAAGTTCTTTTCCTTGTGTAACAATGTAATTATGCCTTGCTTTTGAGTATAAACTAGTTCTCCTTTATCAAAAGATTCCACATACGAGTTTGTTAAGACTACTTTTATTTTATTCCAAAAAAATTGAAGAACTCAATAGTAATTCCATCGCTCCCTGGCGCTGATCCATTTTTCATCTTACTAAGGCGTTTGTTGTTTCATCAGTAGTGATCATACCTTCGCAACTGGAAACGTCATTTTCTTCCAAACAAGGGATGGTTTCATTTTCTAGGAACCCATCAACAGATTCACTAACATTGTTTACTTCAACTGGCTTATTATACAAATTCTTATAGAATGTTACCTGTTCTTCTAAAATTTGTCGCTGATCTGTGATTACTTCTCCTGTATCTTTACACAACCTTGTGATGACTTTCTTCTTTCCTCTTGCTTTTTCTAGATTACAGAAATATTTAGTGTTACGTTCACCCTCTTCAATCCACTTAATTCGTGCTCTCACCTGAGCACCTTTGGCTTTATGTGCTTGTAGTAATTCTAACTTTTTTTTAATAATAAATATTGTTCTTGATTATCTTTACTCGTGGGATTAAGAATCATTTCTTTTTCAACTTCCAAAATTTCAAACTCTAATTTCTTTTCATCATTTTTTTCTCTTATTGGCTAGTAGTTTACCATACTCACTACAACAATCTCTATTTTGATTTTACATAATTCCCAAGTATGCATATATGATGAGTTGCAATCTGAACGTATTTTCAAGTTCTCTGTCTAATAAATCATTCATTTTCTGAACGAATCTTGGATCCTTTAAGTAACTGTTATTAAATTTCCAATAGCTAGGCCCACGAATAAAGTCACTGCTGTCAAGTTCTAATAGTACTGCTTTGTGGTCCGAGTGAGGGAAGTTGATGTGTTCACACAAAGCACTTAGTTGACGACGCATTCCCTCGGATAAAAAGCAATAATCTAAGCGACGGGCGATAAAAAGGATTTACTCGAGACCATGTGAAGTCTTTTTCGCTTTTATGAAATGCTCTCCACATATCTGTGAGTTGTAGACTAGCAACCGTATGGTTAAATAATCTCACTTCTGAGTCAGTATGGATATGACCTGATATAATGTCCAACTTATTACTAAGAACACAGTTAAAATCACCAACCAGAAGAAGATTGTTTTCACTGAATTCACTCAACTTTTCCTGTAAGTTTTTCATGAACAACATTTTTTCACTTGAGTTGTTGGGAGCATAAATATTTCCTAATTTGAAATTGTATTCATTATGGTTAACTGAAACTACAAGAATTCTATTGCAGGCAATTTCTAATCTGACTTCTCCTTCAAAATGTTTAGCTATTAAAATTACTTCTCCTTGACTTCTATTTGTGCCTTCGTTGTAAAAATTCGTCCCCCCCATTGTTTTTCCCATGACACTAAATCACTAGTTGTTATGTGTGCCTCTTGCAAACATGCTATATCAAATTTCTGACCTTTTAGATAATGAAATACTGAATTTCTTTTAAATTTATTTTTCAAACCTCTGACATTAATACAGCATATGCGTATTTTATCCATGAATCATAAAGTATTCTTTTAAGTGTAAATATTTTTACAGTACCTGAGTAAACACAAGTATATCTCATTCCAGGCCATAGTCCGTAACACTAGCGAGGTCAAAATCCCGGGTCAGTCCACTGCCTGCAATGTTTCATCCCCCCGTGTTACCTTTCTTGTTAGCGTTTGCGCTTGTAGGGGGTGAGTTACGGAGATCCTGGCCCGTGTTCCTCTTTTTAACTTTGTCCTTCCCCCGCCACCTCCCGGGGACTGGTGCCCTCCCAGGAGCGGGGCCGCTTCGGTGTCTCGGACCTGTGGCGACGTTTGGACTGAAGGTGGAAGGAAGAGGTGAGCGTCGTCTGGCGTTCCCCTGGTCGACCCCTGGACTGCCCGCTCTCCTCCCCTCTCGTCGTCTCGCTCTTGTCGGACCGGGAACTGTCTCCTTCCTGTTCCTCACTTTCACCCTGCACAGCCACACTCTCACTCACACTGGTATTGTTAGGAGTGGATGGTGTTTCCAGCTGGCACAATGGATCTCCTTGCTTGTGGCCAGTCTGTCTACAAGCCCTACAGACTATTTCTTTTACACACGCTGAAGCGTGGTGACCTGTGTCCAGACATTTTGAGCAAATTAATTGTTTGTTCTCTGCCTTTTTCTGCTCACGGTGGTATACCTTGGCAGTGAACACACTAACCTTGAGCGTTTTTTTCAAGGGGTACGGGTGGAAGCGTATAATGAATAAGAAACGTCTTCTGTAAGGAAACGGGTTAATTTTCCCGTCCGCGTCTCTGGCTCTTTCCGCCTTTATCGCCGATCGTAGGTCACATCCAATTTTAATGAGAGAATGTTCAATCTCTGAATCGGCAAACTGAAATTGGCAAATTGTCTATCCAGACTTTCGTGAAGGGCTTTTCTTCGCCAGTATCATCTCTCAAAAGTAAAGGGATTGGTACTTGACAACTGCACAACAGAACTCTCACAACAATACCTTGCACAAGGAGTTTTGTCCTGGCGTCCTGCGTTGCGGGATAGATCCTCCACAAGCTTCCAATCTGTTGCGCTCCCACCACAGACCCTTGGCCAGCAACCCGCTCACCTGCCAGGCAAATCTCGAGCACGGAAGGCCGGTTGTTCGACGAGTCCGGAATATTTCTCGCCTTCACGAAAACAGGAGAAACGCCTATCGCGGACATCTTTCAGCTTCGAAGGAGCAAGCCACGAAGTCAAAGAAAAGCGAATAGTGACGGGTCACTCGAGTCGGAATAGAGTAGAGGACTGCACGCGTATCGAAATTCAAAACCCAAAAGATGAAGCGAGCGACGCTAGTCGAGATTCAACCGAAAAAAACGGCTAAGTCAGAAAAAAACTCACTCAGCCTGCATTCAACGTTTGCGCGGAGAGAACAGAACTCGTGACCGCTCGCCACGGCTGTCTCACGCTGAGAGCTGAGGGAACATAGAGCTGAGGGAACATAGACATGCATCCGCCTGAAAGAGGGAGCAGGACGAAAGTCGCTGGAGCGCTGCACGAGTCCCTTCTGTTCTGTGGTGCAGGAAGACTGCGAATATTGAGGGGTGGCTCTCCTGATGACATTCTCAAGGGCTGCCCAGGTCCCGGAACGGCGTAACCATGCCCCTTGGCAGCAGCTCGTTCAAGCGCGTCGTGTATGTGTGTTTCTACCGGATGAAGACCCGGGCTTCGGGCTGGCCAATACAGAGGTGGACGACATTTGAAGCGATTCGTAAGTGGCACAACCAAGTGGGTCTGAGCGATTCTCAAGTATTTTTTTAGCATTTACGCTACAAAACCGGGGTCGTGAGGAACAGTTCCCAACCGCTGCGTGATTGTCTGTCTATTTATCTGTCTGTCTGTCTATCTATCTATCTAAATGCACACAAACACGCACGCACACACGCACGCATGCACTCGCGCGCGCGCGTGCACACACACACACACACAACACACACACACGCACATATAGACAAACAGACAGACGGACGGACAGATGGATGGGTGGATGGATTGACAGATCAGTGGATGGATGGATGGGATGGATAAATGAATGGAGAAAGAGAGAGAGAGAGCGAGAGACGGACAGACAGACAGACAGAGGCAGACCGACGAACATAATGAAAATGAGGAGAACCAGGGAGACGGGGCAGAAGAAGACGAAAGGAGAGAAGAAGTCTGTAGCATTTCTGTTTTACGGATCTAATTTGATTACATTTACAATCCAGCCCGGTCTTTGTCGTAAGAGACGGTTTCTTTTTCAGTCCGCGACGTTGGCAGTAAGAGGATTTCGAACAGTGGTCTTTGTGCTGGATTATGGAGTCTATTATTCTACTGTCTCGTTTCGTTCAAGAGATGAGATGTTCCCAGACCGTTCCTAAAAGCGGGGAAAGGAGATTGAAAGAATGAATGCATACCCCCCCCCCCTCCTCCCCTTTCTCCATCCCTCCTCTGTCTCTGTCTTTGTGCGTGTATGTGTGTGTGTCTGTATGAGAGAGAGAGAGAGAGAGAGAGAGAGAGAGAGAGGGGGGGGTGGGGGAATGTCTGAATGCAAGATCCATTAATCGTGAATGCAAAATCTTTCCGGAAAAAACGAACAAGAAATGTATTAGAGCTGTGGAATTTGAGACCGTTCAGGACATTCGAATATGCTTTTTTTTTTTTTTTTTTTTTTTTTAAAAAAAATATGAATGTGATATTGTTTTGGAAATCTATATGAACATTTTAGTACATCTTAAGAACATATGAAAATGAGATTCTTGAGAAGTTCTGAATGTGAAATACCTAAGACTGGAATGTGGTGAGATCCACTAGATCTGAATGTGAGTACCCTCAGATCTAAATGTAAGATTCAGTAGATGTAATGTGGGATTTAGTGGATCAAAATATGAGATTCAGTAGAAAATCTCAGTGTGATATCCGGTAGAAGGTGTGAATGTGAGATTCGTGAGAAAATATGTATGTGAGATTCCTTAGAAGATATGAACATGAGATCCGTCCGATGATCTGAATACAAGATCCGTTTGAAGATGCGAATGTGAGATCCAGGTAAAGATGATCTGAACGCGAGATCCAGGAAAAGATCTGAAATTGAGATCGTGTTAAAAAAAGCAAACATGAGGTCCTGTAGAAGAACTGAAAAAAATGATGTCCAATTCCCCCCCCCCCCCCCCCCCCCGGGTTTTGTTTTGTTTTTAATGGAACGTCCTATTAGAATTTGGACAGCATCTCAATGATATGATACATGCTCGCAAATATTCCATATTTTGTTTTACAAAGTAATGTTTAAGAAATCGAACACCAAAGAATGGCACCTCCATCACACACACACACACACACACACACACACACACACACACACTCTCTCTCTCTCTCTCTCTCTCACAGACACACACACACACACACACACACACACACACACACACACGCACGCACTTGCTGAAGCCATCCATCCTAGACGATGCCTGAGAATAGGCGTTGTCCTTTCTCAGTGTAAAACTTGAACTTCACGGTGTTTTTCATGGTGTTAGAACAGGTACATTTCCTTTTAGCCGGCGAAGACAAGTAATATGCCTACCTGCTAAGAAATAACGTCCATATAGGCAACACGTTCCATTTGAGATCCACCTATCATTCTTGAAATAGGTGGACCTATAGATAATGTGGGTCAAGCCAGAAGTTCGTTTTCCGTCACAGCATTATTTTATCTAATCCACCTAGAAATGTGTTCACCTCTGTTTTGCTGGTATGTTGTACGTGAAGACATCGGTATGTGTCTGCATTCTCGTATGCTTTTTACACACGCGCGATGTTTTTGATCTGGAAAATGAGGCGAACATCTTTTCACTTTATCTGCACTCGAAAAAGAGCGGGGAGGAGGGAAGAAGCGGGGTTGGGGTGGGGTTACAGGTCTTAGGTCCAACGATTCGTGGATGCGCTCTTCACACAAAAAAGGAAGGCAAATAAGTGAATGAAATAAAAAATAAACAGGTTTAAAAATATAAAAGAAAATAAAAGCAAGAAAGAAAAACAGGAGAAGAAAATACTTGCCCATTGCAAATAAGAGTTATCTTTTCTCAGTTTATGGGTCAAACACGTAGCTCTAGACAGTTAAATATTTGATTTGAAGCGCGCGCCAGCATATAGATCGGGAATGTCGGCTGTCTGCAGTACAGGTTGAGGCGCACCATCTCACGCCCATGTTTTTGCATTTTCTCTCTCGGATTGAACTGTAAAACTGACCGATGGGACAGAGGTGCTTTGGGCGTGCCCACCGGCGGCATTTGTCCCACGAAAGCAGCGAGGTTACTTTCGGCGACCGCGAGCTCTAACATTCGGATTATCTCCCTTCGAGATTTCCGAAGATCGTCTGTTTCACTGGTCCATTCTCGGGCCGTTGTCGACCTCTTCACTGAGTTTCGTTAAAATGGCTTCAGACGTGTATGCGGCAGAGAAAAAGAATACCTAGCAGACGCTGTGAAATCACATAATTACCTTTGCGGAAGGTATAATACTAATAGAGCCAAGACCTCATCGCAGACGATCTGTGTCTTGCTTTCAGACGAAGAAGAAAAAAAAAAAAAACTTGATGAAACCAACCTCCAGTTACACGGACTACGACAAACGATGGGTTTTTGTTTGTTTGTTTTAGCCATTTTCTACGTCGATGGTTACGTCTTACTTGTAGAGACTTTGTACAAATACTTTTCTTGTGAAGCAGGCTAAGAAAAATATTTAACGGAAAAAAAAAAAAAAAAAAGAGCGAACCAGTATTCAATGTATGATCCAGACAGATATGTATCACAGATCCGTTCCCCCCCAAAAATTTGAAGGGTCTGCCGCTTGGTCCAATCCGTTGTTTACGCCAAGTTTCGTTAAAAAAACCGATTCTGTAGCTTTTTTTACGCAATCTTAAACACAAAGAAACGAACGAACGTGCAGACTCAGGCAAAAACATAACCCTCTTGGCTGAGATAATGAACTGACACCCCCGTGCTTTGAGACGAGCATGCTTATGAATTCTACAGTGTTCTTTTTACCTCCACAAGACCTGCGTCTGTTTGTGTGTTTGTTTTATCTGTTGGCAGGTTGACGTGAAAACTACAAGACCCATGTGAATCAGAGTTCGTAAATAATAAACTGGAACGTGGCCCAGGAACGTGTCTGTTAAATTTTGGTGCGAATCCGGATCCGTTGGCGGATCCAGGATCGTTCATTTTTTTGTGTCATACCAGAGACTTCAAAGTCAGAATCGGACGGTATGTGTACTCAACGTACTGTATGACATCAAAGTGAAAGAAATTGCAAAATGACAACAGACCTTTAATAATAACGACGACACTTTGCAAGTTGACGTCACATGCACGCCGCCTATGTCGTCAAACTTACAGTTTTGTGTAAAATCGTAATCAGATGAATATGAAGCCCCCACTTCCCTCCAGAGGACTGTTGAAGTTTGGTCTTGGTCTGTGCTGTCGCTGCCGAGTGCCCTCATGGTTCGTTTGTATGCAGTTCCGCTGTACACATATGTATACAGCTCAGTGTATTCATTGGAGAGGCGCGGTTGTTAAGAATTTTTTTTTCACGGATATAATGTGACGGCGCTCTTGAATGATGCCTTTTTCCCCCGGTCAGCAGTCCTATCATTGATTTCCTGGACCCATAAGTTGTGAAACGGTGTTTGGGTATAATGCTGAACAATTAAATGGGGGGGGGGGGGGGGGGGGGGGGGGGGGGGGGGGGGGGGGGGGGGAGTGCAGGCTAACAATTTTTCCGTAATCATAGTATTGACTTGGCAAAGATTTGAATTAAAAAAAAAAAAAAAAAAAAAAAAAAAAAGGGGGGGGGGAGTGTTGACGATAAAGAAAATGGGAACATTAAATTAAGAAAATATATGATAAACATGAAAAAACTCTTCACTTCACTAGCTGCATGAGGGAACCATCGTAATCCCTCTCGAAGGCTGATCTATTTACATGCCTGCTCCTAGGCCTTTCGTCTGCTGGATCAGACTCATCAGGGAGACACGGCTGATTGTGTTTGTGCTCTTGGCGTCCAATAGTGACACACTACATTCTATAATTCTGTGGTGTTCTCAGCACCAAGGGTTCAAAAAAGAATCCAACAACACCCCAAAGCAGCCTGCGAAGGGTAGTAAAATGAAACAAAAAACGAAAGTGTGGAGAGGAGAAAAGTTGCTGAAAAACTAAAAAAACATTACGGTGTTCTGGTATGTCTGAGAGTAGGCGTGACTTGTGCTGGCAATCACCGACCGACCAGGAAAAAGACGTTACAATGTTTTTTGGTGCTCAGAGCTGAACTACTGTCGGCACGTAGTTCGGAAAGAAACACACACACACACACACACGCACGCACGCACGACCCTCCCCCTCCCCCCCCCCCCCCCCCCCCCCCCCCCCCCCCCCCCGCGCACGCACACACACACACATGCCACACCACGCGCGCACACACACAC
Source organism: Conus betulinus (assembly GCA_016801955.1). Taxonomy (NCBI): domain Eukaryota; kingdom Metazoa; phylum Mollusca; class Gastropoda; order Neogastropoda; family Conidae; genus Conus; species Conus betulinus. The sequence continues at coordinate 84,574 of JADBJO010006484.1, read as the reverse complement.
ACACACAATCCGTTTACACCTTTATCACGAGGAGAACTTTTTGTTTTGTTTGCATCACAGATTAAATGAATTCTGAATGGAGGCAAGGCTAGTTCTAAAGTTTTGCTTTCCTGCTGATCTTGATCTGGATAGCCGTTGTGTTAAAGGAGGAGGAGGGGGGGGGGGGGGGGGGGGGGTGGTAGTGGTGGGAGTGGTGGGAGAGAGAGAGAGAGAGGGAGAGAGAGAGTGTGTAGTGTGTGTGTGTGTGTGTGTGTGTGTGTGTGTGTGTGTGTGAGAGAGAGAGAGAGAGAGAGAGAGAGAGAGAGAGAGAGAGAGAGAATCTAATTCTTGTTCCCGTTAACCAGACAATGCCCTAGGTCTTGAGAAGCTGTCGAAGTAAGAATGAAGTACCACTAAAAGGAAATAATGCACTTGCTATCCTGATAACGACTCTTCATGCAAATACTTTTTTTTTTTTTTTTAATATTAATTTTGTGTGTGCCAACAGTGGGATATTTCAAGACTTTTTAGTCTCTACGTTACCAACAAAATCAAGCCTATGAAGGAATGATAAAAAGAAAATAGAAATTAAGAAAATAATAATAATAATAATTAAAAAGAAAAACCTCCTTTCAAGGTACGTCGGATGGACTCGAACGTGATGAAAGTCCCCGCCATGTGTAGTATAAGGCAGTGCCGTAAGGACTTCACAACTGTCCCGGACGGGCGATGAGCTTGGGTGGGGCATGTGGTAGTGAAGTGGTGACTAGGTCGATTGCCTTCTTCCCTGTGGACGAGATCAGTGACGTTCAAACCTCTGCTGCTCAGTTGCAGAAATGTAAGGCTTTTTCGTTTGTTTGTTTTTTTTCAGATGTGGGATAATCATCATCGCGACATAGATTTCCGTGTTGCAAAAACTGCCGTTTTTAAGGGAAATCTCCCATGAGGCAGAGAACTGTAAACAGTAAACAACAGACACACAGGGTAACTCTTCCTCCCACGATGAAAGAACTACAGGCCCATTAACTCTAAAGGAATGCTGCTTGCGACACCCAGCGGTCTGGCCGAAATGACCACACAGAGCACTGCTAGGCGATTTGGTGTCAGGAAGCAGCTGTTCGTTCGGAGTTCTGGGCCTGCGATTGGTTCATCGTGGGAGCAAGAGTTACCCTGCTCGTTAGTTATCTACTATTTTAAGTTACTGATGATGACATCACCATCATGATGTACAGCACCAAGGAGACTAACCGAGTCAAAAGGAACTGGCCAGTCAGAATAGTGAACACAAGAGTGGTGTGGTCACTGGCTGACGAAGGAAAAAAAAAAAAAAAAAAAAAAGCAGACGACAAGAAATAGTTTTTCTGTTTCTTCGTTACTTTTAGGCTATATAGAATTTTGAAAAACAAAACAAAAACAAAAAAAAAACAAAAAAAACAAACAAAAAAATGCCGAACATGACGGGGAAAAACGGTTTTGCTTGGGGCAAGGTTGAAAGGTTGTGTAAAGGTCAGGTCAGAAGAAAGTGATGGTGATGTCCTACCCAGTAAGCTATGTACGTAGAAACAGAAGCATGTGTGGGAATCTTAAATGAGGTAGAGAATAAGTAAACAGTAAACAGCCGAGTAAGTACGGGATGTCTTTTTTTTTTTTTTGTTTTTTTGTTATTTGTTAGCGCATGCGCGTCCGCGCGCACGTACGCACACGCACGCACGCGCGCGCGCGCGCGCACACACACACACACACACACACACACACACACACACACACACACACACACACACACACACGCGCACATTCTTTAAGAATCTTGTAAAATATAAAACTGGACACAGTCTCCATCAGGAACGGATTTGAAGAGTCTGATCTTTAGACTTAGACTAAAAAAATATTGTAAAAATGTCACTTGCAGCTGTGGCCAAAAATTACACCATTCCATGTCATCTTTCTTTGCAGAAATACTAAAAAATATTTACCCACTTGGCTATTAAGTTGAAACCCATCAATCGAGAATTTTTGGGACATTTTTGGAAACGAAGCGAAGGCTATAGAAGCTGTTAGGGCAATTGTTAAGAGTCCAGCTGGACATTTTACTTTGATTCTCGAGATACTTGTTGAATTTATTTTCTTATTATTCCAATGGTTAAAAATGTTTTCTGTGTTTTTTAAATTTTTTTTAAAATTTTTTTTTTTTTTTAGATGTTCAGATATGAATCCAGGCTAAAGTAGTTACCGTTATGCCGGTAGATTAGAATGGGGTTAAAGTGATGGTCACTTATGGTATCTCATTAATTAAATAGACTATGCATGCAGAGATTAGCATACTACATTAATAAACTATGCATGCAGAGATTAGCATACTTCATTAATAGACTATGCATGCAGAGATTAGCATACTACACTACCTCCACACACTCCATACGCTTTTAATGACATTTTTAAAACAACACACATTTATGCCCCCCCCCCCCCCCCCCCCCCCCCCCCCCCCCCCCCCCCCCCCCCCCCCCCCCACACACACACACACACACACACACATCGGCCCCTTTTACATTTTTTGTTTGTTTGTTTTTTTGTTTGCCTGTTCGTTTGTCTCTTATTTTTGTCTAAGATCACTGTATAGTGGATAGACATTAACATGCGCAGTGTTGTCTGAAAACTGAGCGGACGTGATGTAGCGTTTATGGACTAGTCCGCACGCAGTGACACCTCCTGGATGAAACAGAAACTGTTATTTTGTTCTTTGTTGGCTCATTTGCTGTGGGATTTCGTCTGGCGAGCAGCAAACCGTTTGGAGTCACGGGCGTGTAATCACCCTGATCAAGGGGAGAGCAAGAGTTACCGTACTTGTTCGTTTAGAGAAGAGTGTGTATTGGGCCGCTAAGAAGCGTCTTGTTTGCGTGTTGGCCGTTGAGTAGAGTGTGTATTGGGCGTTAAGAAGGGTCTTTGTTCATGTGTTGGCCATTAAATAGAGTGCGTATTGGGCCGTTAAGAAGAGTCTTTGTTTGAGTGCTGGCCGTTGTATTTGGCCGTTAAGAAGAGTTTCTATGTGTGTTGGCTGTGAAATAGAGTGTGTGTATTGGCCGTTAAGAAGGGTCTTTCTTTGTGTATTGGCCATTAAATAGAGTGTGTATTGGCTGGTAAGAATAGTTTCTGTGTGTGTGGGGGGGGGGGGGGGGGGGGGGGGGGGCTGTTAAACAGAGTGTGTATTGGCCATTAAGAAGAGTTTCTGTGTGTGTTGCCGTTAAGTAGAGTGTGTGTATTGGCCGTTACGAAGTGTTTCTGTGTGGGTTGGCTTTTAAATAGAGTGTGTATTGGCCGTTAAGAAGAGTCTTCTTTTGTGTGTCGGCCGTTAAATAGAGTACGTGGTGGCCGTTAAGAAGAGTCATTGTATGTTGATTGTTGAATAGAGCGTGTAGTGGCCCGTTAAATAGAGTGTGCATTGGCCGTTAGGAGGAGTCTGTCTTTGTATGTCGGCCGTTAAGAACAGTCTTTGTGTGTCGGCCGTTTAGAAGAGTCTTTGTGTGTTGGCCGTTACGAAGAGTCTTTCTTTGTTTCGGCCGTTAAGAAGAGTCTCTTTGTGTGTCGTCGGCCGTTAAGAAGTCTTTCTTTGTGTGTCGGCCGTTAAGAAGAGCATTTGTTTGTGTGTCGGCCGTTAAGAAGAGTCTTTGTTTGTGTGTCGGCCGTTCAGAAGAGTCTTTCTTTGTGTGTTGGCCGTTAAGAAGAGTCTTTGTGTGTCGGCCGTTAAGAAGAGTCTTTGTTTGTGTGTCGGCCGTTAAGAAGAGTCTTTGTTGTGTGTCGTCCGTTAAGAAGAGTCTTTCTTTGTGTGCCGTCCGTTAAGAAGAGTGCTTGTTTTGTGTCGGCCGTTAAGAAAAAGTGCTTGTTTGTGTGTGTCGGCCGTTAAGAAGATTGAGTGCTTGTTTGTGTGTCGGCCGTTAAGAAAAGTGCTTGTTTGTGTGTCGGCCGTTAGAGAAAAGTGCTTGCTTGTGTGTCGGCCGTTAAGAAGAGTCTTTGTGTGTCGGCCGTTAAGAAGAGTGCTTGTTTGTGTGTGCTGGCCGTTAAGAAGAGTGCTTGTTTGTGTGTCGGCCTTTAAGAAGAGTTCTTGTGTGTGAGCTGGCCGTTAAGAAGAGTGCTTGTTTGTGTGTCGGCCGTTAAGAAGAGTGCTTGTTTGTGTGCTGGCCGTTAAGAAGAGTGCTTGTTTGTGTGTCGGCCGTTAAGAAGAGTTCTTGTGTGTGTGCTGGCCGTTAAGAAAAGTGCTTGTTTGTGTGTCGGCCGTTAAGAAGAGTGCTTGTTGTGTGTGCTGGCCGTTAAGAAGAGTGCTTGTTTGTGTGTCGGCCGTTAAGAAGAGTGCTTGTGTGTGTGCTGGCCGTTAAGAAAAGTGCTTGTTTGTGTGTCGGCCGTTAAGAAGAGTGCTTGTTTGTGTGTCGGCCGTTAAGAAGAGTGCTTGTTTTTGTGTGTCGGCCGTTAAGAAGAGTGCTTGTTTTTGTGTTGGCCGTTAAGAAGAGTGCTTGTTTTTGTGTCGGCCGTTAAGAAAAAGTGCTTGTTTGTGTGTCGGCCGTTAAGAAGAGTGCTTGTTTGTGTGTGTCGGCGTTAAGAAGACTGCTTGTTTGTGTGTCGGCCGTTAAGAAGAGTGCTTGTTTGTGTGTTGGCCGTTAAAAAGAATGCTTGTTTGTGTGTCGGCCGTTAAGAAGAGTGCTTGTTGTTTGTGTGCTGGCCGTTAAGAAGAGTGCTTGTTTGTGTGTCGGCCGTTAAGAAGAGAGCCTTCTTTGTGTGCTGGCCGTTAAGAAGAGAGCCTTTCTTTGTGTGCTGGCCGTTAAGAAGAGCCTTTCTTTGTGTGTCGGCCGTGCAGGAGCCCTCGCTGTTCGCTGTGGCCAAGCTGTTGGAGACCGGACTGGTCAACGTGTCCAGGCTGGAGGGTCCTGTGGAGACCCGTCACCGCCCATCTTTTAGAGGTCAGTCTGTGGTGTGGTGTGGTGTGGTGGTTGTGTGTGTGTGTGTGTGTGTGTGTGGAGGGGGCGGGTGGATGTGTGTGCTCTCTTCGTCGTAATTTTGTATTCGGGTCTGTAAAGATTGTGCTTATGTCTGTCCACTCTCTCATTGATCTCACGGTCTCTCTCTCTGTCTCTCTCTCTCAGTGTTTCTGTCTGTCTCTGTCTGTCTGTCCGTCCGGCATATTATGTCTGTCTGTCTCTCCTCTTGTCTCTCTGTGTCCCTCTCTGTCAGTGTCTGTCTCTGTCTCTCTGTCTCTCTGTCTCTTTGTCTCTCTCTCTCTCTCTCTCTCTCTCTCTCTCTCTCTCTCTCTCTCTCCTTCCATACTCACTTTCTATCTTTGACTTAACCTCTGTCTCTGTCTCTCTCATCAGTTTGTCTGTCTCTTTTCACAACTTTTTCCCTCCCTGAGTCTCTCAGTTATAACAACTCACAAGATACGTCATTTCTGTCGCTGTTTTCGTTATCTTCGTTTGAAAACAATCCCTTAGGATAATAACCAGACTAACAACGTAACCCTGAGTGACGAAGAAAAATGTCGGGGCCAGCAGCAGTGGTGATGATGTGCTTAAAACACCGGGCTTGCGCCCCCCCCCTCCCCCCCCCCCTTTTTCTGCCTCCCCCCCCCCCCCCCCCCCCCCCCCCCCCCCCCCCCCCCCCCCACCCCCCCCCCCCCCCGCCCTTTCCTGTCCCGCATTTTGCCCCCGCCGTTTCCTTTCCTTCTTTCACCCCTCCCCAGTCTGTCTCTCACTCTCTGTCTGTCTGTCTGTCTGTCTGTCTGTCTGTCTCTCTCTGTCTCTGTCTCTCTCTCTCTCTCTCTCTCTCTCTCTTTCTCTCTTCGATCCTTTGTCACAGCCTGCCTTTCTCAGTCTTTCCCTCTGTCTTAATATCCCCGTCTCTGTTTGTCTGTCTGTCTGTCTGTCTGTCTGTCTGTCTGTCTCTGTCTCTCTCTCTCTCTCTCTCTGACATTACAAATCTTGTTGTGTATGTGTGTTCAGGATAGACTAGCGAGTGGAAGTTCTCTAATCATGTGCCCGCCATTATTACGTTCGGTGCGGTGTGGTGGTGGAAGTGGTTATCACAGTAGGAGAGGGATGGTGAAGGGGAAGTGGAGGTACGTGTGTGTGTGTGTGTGTGTGTGTGTGGGGGGGGGGGGGGGGGGGGGATCATGTCAAGGGGGCTATCATTAATGCAGCGTCAAGAATTCATGAAACGAAAAATGTGTAACACATTACAAACATGATTCCCGGTATTGATCTATCTGGGAACAATAAAGTCAACGACAAACAAAAAGATCACCAAACGTTGGCCTAAATGACCAGCTATGACATACGAAGAACCAAAGCACTATCTCACAGGGACACAGCAACAGACACATTTTTTCTCTCTGATATCATAACATTCGGCAATATATTTAGCAAACAGACGAAGAATATTTCCATCATCCGAAGATAATAGTTCAATCAAAGTAAATGGTCTTTCTGGCATTAAATTAAACAGTTTTGATTTTTTCCTTTTATCTTCATATGCCTTGCATTGAAACAAAAAGTGCTCTTCATCTTCCTTACTGTTATCTGGACACAACACACAAAACATCATCAACAAAAACTTCATTGCAAAACCATTTCTTATTTGCTTTAAAACCAAGGGTCCGACTTCTAAATCTGGCCAATATGCTTCTATGCCATTTATTAGTAACAGATTTCAAAAACATTTCCGGCTGTAGAATACTTTTAAAGGAATAAAACCATGAATACTTGTCATTTTCTTCCATTTTTGAATGCCAATTCTGTTTATAGCAGGCTATCAAGCGATCCCTAAATTCTGACATAAATGCCCTTTCGTTCCCTACCTCTTTGCTAAGCCACACAATACCAAACCCATTAATAGTTAACACATGTTTTACTTTACTAACCCAGTTGCAGTGTCCACTTTCCATTTGTAAAAATAGCATATCATATGCTTGTCTACATAGCCTTGATGTTGGAAGTTGTGTCAATTTTAACCAATACTTAATAGATTTTGAAAACGTTTGAATGAATAAAGGATATCTTCCAGAATCACCATAAGCCATTGTGTTTGATGAATGCAGTGGAATGTTCATGAATCTTTTAATAGCCATAGTATGTACCTTCTCCATTTCCAGATTTTCTTCTAATCCCCAAACTTCTGCAGCATAAGTCAGCATAGGCGCTATTTGTGAGTCAAATAACTTCCAGAACAAAGAAGGGTCAATGCTATTAAGTCTTTTCATGCATCTTAGAATTTCTACAACCCCCTTCTTACCCTTTCTGCCGATTTCACGCCACCCCTGCATTTAGACTTAAACGAGTTGTAAATAACATCCCCAAATATTTGTAACTATTGGTTACTTTTACTTCTACATCTCCATACCACCACTTTTCATGCTGGGATAGATAACCACCCATCCGAAAGACAATAATATTTGTTTTCTCTAGATTAACACTTAATTGAAGTCTATCTGCTTCATTTTTTAAAACATTTATTTGATTTTGCAACCCAACAACAGTACTAGAGAACAAGATTACATCATCTGCAAATAAAAGCATAAAAACAGTTCAACAGCACCTGCAATCAACTGTATACCATGTTTGCCTTTATGTGACATTTCTAAAGCTATCTCATTTATAAAAAATGCAAACATTTGAGGGCTCAATAGACAACCTTGCTTCACTCCTCTAGGACAATTGAATAAGTCACTGTACAATCCTTTCTCACGAACACATGCTAAAACTGAATTATATACACCACGAAGAGCATAGTACAATTTTCCTTTAACCCCTGTTTTTCTAAGAACTTGCCACAACACATTTCTGTTAACAGAATCAAAAGCCCTTTTTAAAAAATCAAAAAAAACAACATACAGTTTAGTATTTTTCTTTAGGCACTTTTGGACTAAAGCATATAATGTGAAAATATGATCAACTGTACTATATCCTGACCTGAACCCCGCCTGCTCTTCCCCAATTTTCCTCTCCTTTTCAGCCCATTGTGTCAATCTTCTATTCAAAACGTGAGTATATACTTTACTAATTATACTTGTGAGAGCTACACCTCTATAATTGTCTGGGTTATTTGGGTCTCCTTTTTTTTGTGGATGGGTACAATAATGGATGTTGACCACGACAGGGGAAACAATCCATGATTAAACAAATGGTTAAATAAAGAAACACAGAAATCAATCACATAGTCATTGGCATGTTTTATCATTTCACTTATTATTCTATCTGGTCCCGGGCTTTTACCAGTTTTCAAATTTCTAATACTTGCTCTTACTTCATCTGTAGTTATAGGGTCATCAAACAAAAGCTCATCATTTTGTTCATCTTCTATTTCTTCTACCGCTGGATCACTTTGACCATTACAAAGAGAGTTAAATACACTATGAAAATGGTCAAACCATTGCTGTGGTGTTATTTCATTGTAAATGGTGGTTTTCCTGTTAACTGATCGTATTGTACTCCAAAACACAATTTGGGATCATTTACTGATTGTTTAAGCTTTAGTATTCTGTTTTCATCAAATTTTTCCTTTTCTTTTCTTTTTCTTAAATCAATATATTCTTTTCTTTCTTTTGTATATAAATTACTCTTTTCTTCTTTTGACTCTTTTGATTTAGCCCTTCTAAATATTTGTAATAATCTCTTTACTTCTCTTTCTTCTTCTCACATTCATCGTCAAACCAATCTTCATTTGTTTTTTTCTTCCCTCCTACTTTCCTTACCATACATGCCGCAGCTCCATATAAAGCATTAACAAAACCATCCACACACTTATTTACATCAACTGTCATGTTGTTCATAGCTGTAACTAAACACTGTTTAAAATCATCAGAATTCAATTCATTCTTAAACGTTTGTACATTTTCCTCTGTCCACACCACTCGCTCCTCACTCACCCTGTCAACTAACGGAACGTCTGTTTTAACAGGACAATAATAATTCCATGTAAACTGAACTGGTAAATGCCAAGAAAAGAGAGTATCCCCCCCCTACCTTTAAAGCACAATATAAACATAGTTCACTAGATACTAGAAAATAATCAATTACACTACAACCCTGAGGAGCAACAAAAGTAAATTCTCCATCAGCATCAGTGTCACACGAACCATTCAGAATACACAAATCAAACAAAAAGCAAAGGTCCAACAAAGAACGACCAAACTTGTTTACAATTGTATCTTTTGAACATCTTTTCATAGGAACAATTTCATCATTTTCATTGACATCATCATTTTGCACATTAAACACATAATTATACATTTCTTCCTCCTTTGTCTGCTCACAACCCGTTCTGGCGTTCATATCACCACACATGATATAATAAACATTACTATCAGAAAGAGACTGCAGCAGACTATCTTCAAGCATAAGTATACCATCTGTGAAATTAGTTTGTCTATATAGGGGCCCTCCTTCAGGGACAACATAGCATCCCACAAACACAACATCTTTATCTAAGCCAAACACGCATTTATCAATTCGAATCACGACAACATTCTCACAATCAATTTCAATTTTTGTATAAAGTTTGCGAAGTCTCTTTTAACAAGAACGACAACTCCTCCAGAAACGCGTCCATGCACAGACAGTTTCTTAGCACGAGCACTAAACGCAACATAATTTTTAAAGTGAAAACTGAAATCAAAAGCATGATCGATGAAAGTTTCTGTTAAACAAATTATATCATATTTATTAACAAAATCAAGGAAAGAAATGTCAGCGAGTTTATTCTTTAAATTTTCAACATTGTAATTTAGGAAATTAAGTCTTGACGTTTGGTGATCGGCCTCATGTTATTTATTATTGCTGGTACTCGAGCGTGACGTACGTCCCCCTCTTTGTGAGCTAGCTTTGTTCAAGTTGCTGTTTGCCCGCTAAGGTAATTGCCCATCCCCGTCTGCCGTGCATTATCACCCGCAAGGGCGCCAGCGTAAGAACGCGGCCCCAGTGACTGCCCGCGATTTCGCGAGTTTCCCGTGTTGCCTGCACGCTGCGTACCAGTGACCCGACTTGGTGCACCTGCACCAAACCTGTTCGCCGTGCTGCGAGTCGTCCTCCTGTCACGCCCTTCTGTTGTGGAGGGAGAGAGAGAGGCTGGTGATGCACGCTCTCTCCACCCTCTTCCCTCTGGTCTCCTGTCTGCGGGGTTTTCAACAAGGTTTCATCAGCAACCTGTGAGTGGAGGTGGGAGGGAGGGGGACGTGATGGGAGAGTGGGTTGATTTTCATGGTGGACGAGGGAAGGGGTAAGGTTTGGGTTAGGGGAGGTGGTGGGCTCAGGCACAGGCACATCACGAACATCGTTTCTTTTTCCTCAAAACTGTCTGTCATCATCTAGTTTACGTGTTTGAACGGTCAGCTTGCCTTTAACAAACACTGCTACTTTGCCTTGTTGTTTTGCCATGTGTACAATGTTTTGTTGCCTGCGAGTTAAATCTGTTGCTAGTCTGACCCCTTTTCTTTCCAGTTGCCCTCTTACTTCTTTATTCCAGAGCAGTTCCATCTTATTCTTCCACTGACTAAATTTTACAATCATTGTCCGTGGCTCCCCCGGCCTAGCCCGCCCCACTCTGTGTGCCCTTACAATGTCATCTTCTGTCCATTTTCTTCCCCCCTCCACGCCATTCAATGCCTCACACACCGCACGAGCACACGCATCATACCCCTCCCTCCCACCACCATGCACAGGAGGGACCCCAAACATACGCAGATTATCCCGCCGCGAAAAATCCTCCAATCGGAAATCAAATCAACTTTCTTTGTTAAAAAAGGAGTTAAAAAAAAAAAAAGACGAAAATTAAGGATTGTAATTATCTAACCTATTCTTTATTACTTTCATAGAATTATTGTAAAAGGTGTCCTCATTTGATCAGGTTTTTTTTTTTTTTTTTGTTTTTTTTTTTTTTTAATTTCTTTAATAGAATTGTTGTGAAATGGGGCAAGGTGAGACCCGAAGATTATAATCATCTATTATTGACGTAATGAAATCGTGAGTTTAGCCGTCGTCAGAGCGTGATCTGTTAAACGTGCAGTAATGTTGTTAATTAAGGTGATTACGAAACACAGAACGCCCCGGTTGAAGTATTCTTGAAAAAGGGGAAAGGTTGAAAAAAAAAAAAAAAAAAAGGAATGGTGGGGGAGGTTGCCGCGCTCTTAATTGTCGGTTTTAGTTTCTTCCTTCTTTTTCTTCTTTTTTTTTTTTTCGATTAGGAAATGTTTTTGAGATCATTTTTTTCTTCTTATATTTAAATGTTTTTTTTTTTTTTTTTTTTTTTTTTTTGAAGGAGGGCAGATGTTAAAGCTGATGACATTAGATTTATTTCATTAGTCTTTTTTTTTTCCCTCTAAATTCCGATCATGTGTTTGCTTATTTATTAATTTATTTCGCTGAGAAACATTTAGACACTCGCCCCAGAAATATTTGTAGGTGAGAACATTAAAGTTTACTGAGTGCCCACTGGCATGTCGCAGTGTGTGTGTGTGTGTGTGTGTGTGTGTGTGTGTGTGTGTGTGTGTGTGTGTGTGAGAGAGAGAGAGAGAGAGAGAGAGAGAGAGAGAGAGAGAGAGAGAGAGTACAGACAGACAGACAGACAGACAGACAGAGTCATCGATATCCAGTGCACATCAAAGTGAACATCCAGCCACTGCTTTCGCACTTGCAGTTTGTTGCGGTCTCATGTTGCCTGCCAAACTGTCCTAATAAAATGATCATGTCAAACTGCAGGTCCCTCTACTCCTCTGCTCCATGAAGTGCAAATTACTATCACATACGTTTGTTTTTTTTCCTCCGTCCATCATAGTTTGTGTGCTTTGAATGCACGTCAGAAGGGTAGGGTAGGGTGGGGTGGGGTGGGGTGAAGTGGAATGGGATAATAATCGGCCAGACAGAGTGTGTGTGATTACTGGACGAGGGTTCATGAACTTTTTCTCTCTCAAGTTCAGGATGGTAGAGGTCAGGTAAGGGTGTGGAGGTCAGGTAAGAGTGTGGAGGTCAGGTGTGGAGGTCAGGTAAGGTGTGGAGGTCAGATAAGGGTGTGGGCGGTCAGGTGTGGAGGTCAGGTAAGGGTGTGGAGGTCAGGTAAGGGTGTGGTGGTCAGGTATGGAGGTCAGGTAAGGGTGTGGAGGTCAGGTAAGGGTGTGGAGGTCAGGTAAAGGTGTGGAGGTCAGGTAAGGGTGTGGTGTCAGTCAGGTGTGGAGGTCAGGTAAGGGTGTGGAGGTCAGGTAAGGGTGTGGTGGTCAGGTAAGGTGTGGAGGTCAGGTAAGGGTGTGGAGGTCAGGTAAGGGTGTGGTGGTCAGGTAAGGGTGTGGAGGTCAGGTAAGGGTGTGGTGGTCAGGTGAGGGTGTGGAGGTCAGGTAAGGGTGTGGAGGTCAGGTGAGGGTGTGGAGGTCAGGTAAGGGTGTGGAGGTCAGGTAAGGGTGTGGAGGTCAGGTAAGGGTGTGGCTATCAGGTAAGGGGTGGTTGTCAGGTAAGGGGGTGGTTGTCAGGTGAGGGTGTGGAGGTCAGGTGTGGGTGTGGAGGTCAGGGTGTGGAGGTCAGGTAAGGGTGTGGTGGTCAGGTAAGGGTGTGGAGGTCAGGTAAGGGTGTGGAGGTCAGGTAAGGGTGTGGAGGTCAGGTAAGGGTGTGGTGGTCAGGTCAGGTGTGGAGGTCAGGTAAGGTGTGGTGGTCAGGTAAGGGTGTGGGTGGTCAGGTAAGGGTGTGGAGGTCAGGTAAGGGTGTGGTTGTCAGGTAAGGGTGTGGTGGTCAGGTAAGGGTGTGGAGGTCAGGTAAGGGTGTGGAGGTCAGGTAAGGGTGTGTGGTCAGGTAAGGTCAGGTGTGTGGAGGTCAGGTAAGGGTGTGGAGGTCAGGTAAGGGTGTGGTGGGTCAGGTAAGGGTGTGGGGTCAGGTAAGGTAAGGTAAAGGGTGTGGTGGTCAGGTAAGGGTGTGGCGGTCAGGTAAGGGTGTGGAGGACAGGTAAGGGTGTGGTGGTCAGGTAAGGGTGTGGGTCGGTCAGGTAAGGGTGTGGTGGGAGGTAGGTAAGTAAGGGTGGTGGGGTGTGGTGGTCAGGTAAGGGTGTGGTGGTCAGGTAAGGGTAAGGGTGTGGAGGTCAGGTAAGGGTGTGGTGGTCAGGTAAGGGTGTGGAGTCAGGTAAGGGTGTGGAGGTCAGGTAAGGGTGTGTGGTCAGGTAAGGGTGTGGTGGTCAGGTAAGGGTGTGGAGGTCAGGTAAGGGTGTGTGGTCAGGTCAGGTAAGTGTGTGGTGGTCAGGTAAGGGTGTGGGTGGTCAGGTAAGGGTGTGGTGGTCAGGTAAGGGTGTGGAGGTCAGGTAAGGGTGTGGTGGTCAGGTAAGGGTGTGGCGGTCAGGTAAGGGTGTGGAGGTCAGGTAAGGGTGTGGTGGTCAGGTAAGGTGGTGTGGATCAGGTAAGGGTCAGTGGAGTGGAGGTCAGGTAAGGGTGTGGAGGTCAGGTAAGGGTGTGGTTGTCAGGTAAGGGTGTGGAGGTCAGGTAAGGGTGTGGAGGTCAGGTAAGGGTGTGGTTGTCAGGTAAGGGGTGTGGTTGTCAGGTAAGGGTGTGGTGGTCAGGTAAGGCGTGGAGGTCAGGTAAGGGTGTGGTGGTCAGGTGTGGAGGTCAGGTAAGGGTGTGGAGGTCAGGTAAGGGTGTGGTTGTCAGGTAAGGGTGTGGTGGTCAGGTAGGTAAGGGTGTGGTTGTCAGGTAAGGGTGTGGGAGGTCAGGTAAGGAGTGGTGTGGGTAGGTCAGGTAAGGGTGTGGTGGTAAGATGTGTGGAGGTCAGGTAAGAGTGTGGAGGTCAGGTAAGTGTGTGGTTGTCAGGTAAGGGTGTGGTGGTCAGGTAAGGGTGTGGTTTGTCAGGTAAGGGTGTGGTCTCAGGTAATGATGTGGTGGTCAGGTAAGGGTGGTGGTTGTCAGGTAAGGGTGTGGTTGTCAGGTAAGTGTGTGTGGAGGTCAGGTAAGGGTGTGGAGGTCAGGTAAGGGTGTGGTGGTCAGGTAAGGGTGTGGTGGTCAGGTAATGATGTGTGGTGGTCAGGTAATGGTGTGGAGGTCAGGTAAGGGTGTGGTGGTCAGGTAACGGTGTGGAGGTCAGGTAAGGGTGTGGAGGTCAGGTAAGGGTGTGTGGAGGGTGTGGAGGTCAGGTAAGGGTGTGGAGGTCAGGTAAGGGTGTGGAGGTCAGGTAAGGGTGTAGTGGTCAGGTAAGGGTGTGGAGATCAGGTAGGGGTGTGGTGGTCAGGTAAGGGTGTGTTGGTCAGCAGTGGGAGAGGCCTAAAACACACACCCCTTGGCATTTACCCCCTGGACTAGATAGCGAGTAAACTCTGGCGTGAGTACAGTACTCACGCGGCAGACGTCCTCTCGGCAAAAGGCACAAGCCCTCGTTCACCCCAGCTCACTTACTCACTCATCCAATCACTTACTTACTCACACCCTTATCAGTCCGATAAGGGCCGCTGCTCTTGCGCGGTTTTTATGAACTCATTGTTTCAGTCCTCAAAGAAGGGAGGCGAAGGAAACCACCAGGGACAGGGGTGGGTGTGTGTGTGTGTGTGTGTGGGGGGGGGGGGGGGGGGGGGGGGGGGGGGGGGGTGGAAGGGGGGGGGGGATGGGGAGGGAGGGGGTGAGGGTTGGAAAGGATGGGGATGGGAGGTGGGGTGAGGGGCTGGGGGGTAGGGTTGGGGGGGGGGGGGGGGGGGGGGGGGGGGGCGAAGAAAGAAACGGACCGGGCAATAGGGAAGGATGCTCCCGTCCCTATTCTCCGACTGGACCGAGCACTGTTCACGACGTCCAGAGTGCCAAACTCATGCATGGTCTTGGATGCCAGCTTTTCCTCAGAGTATCTTTCCACTTGCCTCCAGATTGGCACAGAATGACAAAAGGAGGCCTCAACGGTCCCTGCGAGTCTTGGTCATTCCTTGGGATCAAAGCCCACACTATCTATAACATACATGCGTGCACCCTCACCCCCCCCCCCTCTCGCTTCCCCCCCCCCCCCCCACCCTCATGATATCCTTCCTTCTCGTTTTATATTATAAATGTTCTTTTTTTTTTTTTTTCAAAAAATCGTTGTCATGACAGAACATTTTTGTTAGCCCTGCACTGGTTTTCTCTCCACTTCTTCTGGGCTCAGCAGCCGATAGGGAGAGATGGGAAACCACCGCCCCCACCATCACCACCTCCACCACCACCACCAACCACCACCACAACAAAAACGATAACTGTTCTCTCCCTCCCCCCCCCCCCCCCCCCCCCCATTTCAGTATAATGCTTCTTTTGGCTTGTTTCTTTCTTTCTTTCATGTCAGCCCTGATGGGCCCTTTGCGGTCGGCTGGGCTCTTAGCAACATTACCTTGCTTACCTCCCCTGTCTGCGTGACTTTCTCCAGGTCTCAAAAAGTAGGGATTTTTTTTTTTTTTTTTTTTTTTTAGTAGGAGACCTTGTCTGTCTTCGGACAGTCTGGGAGAGGCGGGAAGGCATGATTCAATGATGGCTTGGGACTATCCTTTTGTGTTTTTAGTGCCTCTCCCTCCCCCCCCCCCCCCCATTTCCCTCCATCCCACTCCCCACCCCACCCCCATCCCCGCGCCCTCGGTCTCTGCGGGGAAAGAAAACTGACCGGGCGTTTTCAGATCGACCACTCCCCAAGGCTCTCTCTGTAGTCAGTGGATAAGCGGGTGTGGGAGGGGAGGGGGTGAGGGGGGGGGGGGGGGGGGGGGGGGGCCCGTCAAGCGTTCAAGGGTTCAGACTGTTGTTTTTAAATTCTGAAGTCTTGAGGGTGGGTGCGTGGGTGGGGGGGGGGTCGGGGCTTGGGAGGGGTGGAGGGGTGGGATGGGGAGGGGGGGGGGGGGGGGGGGGGGAGGCAGCGAGTTGTTCTTACATGGGATTTAAAGGTAGAAGATGGAAGCGATTCTTTTTTTGGTCCTATCCTTACGTCTGTCGCTTTTTTTTGTGTTTTTTGTGTGTGTGTATGTGTGTGCGTTTTTTGTTGTTGTTTTTTTTAGACGGTGGGAGTCGGTTTGACAAGAATTCATTTCATTTCTTTGCGTAAGGAGATTTGTTTTAGAGTTCTGTTTGTTTTTTTTGTTTACCTCTCTCTCTCTCTCTCTCTCTCTCTCTCTCTCTCTCTCTCTCTCTCTCTCTCTCTCTCTCTCTCTCTGCTTTTCTGGGGTTTCATTGTTTGTTTGGTTTCTTGTCTTCCTTTGTAGTGTTTGTTTTCTTTCCGTCTGTTTTCTCTTCTGCTCTCTTTTTTTTTTTTTTTTACCGTATCTATATAAAGGGGGGGGGGGGAGAGAGAGAGAGAGAGAGAGAGAGAGAGAGAGAGAGAGAGTGAGGTGAGCGTCTTCTGCTCCTGTACATGTCTAATTTTATTACATCTTATTCTGTTTTGGAGCTGGGGCGGGGAGGCGTGTTTGTGTCCATCCCCCCCCCCCCCCCCCCCCCCCCATCTTCTGACTACCGCTCTCCCCATCATTCCCCCCTCTCTCGCTCCCCCCCCCCCCCCCCCCCCCACCACCTGTCTCGCTGTCTCTCTTCATCTGTGTCTGTCTCTCTCTTTCTCTCTCTCTCTCTGTCTGTCTGTCTGTCTGTCTGTCTGTCTGTTTGCGTGTGCGTGCGTGCGTGTGCGTGCGTGCGTGCGTGCGTGCGTGCGTGCGTAAAAGAGATAGGGATAAAGCAGAGAGAAAATGGAGACCAGCTCGTCTCGGATTCCGCTTGTGTCTCTTCCAGGCCCAGTTCATCGTGGATTCGCACGACGTGAACTGTCGACATGAAGGGATAGGGCTCAGAGGGAAGCTCCTTGTAACGGTGTGCTGCCTGGAAGACAGCCGCGATGCTGAGGACACCAGTTGTGATGCTGAGGAAACCAGTTGTGATGCTGAGGAAACCAGTTGTGATGCTAAGGAACCAGCTGCGATGCCAGTTGTGATGCTGAGGAAAACCCAGTTGCGATGCTGAGGACACCAGTTGTGATGCTAAGGAAGTCAGCTGTGATGCTAAGGACACCAGTTGCGATGCTAAGGACACCAGTTGCGATGCTGATGAAACCAGTTGCGATGCTAAGGAAACCAGTTGCGATGCTAAGGAAACCAGTTGTGATGCTGAGGACAC
>JADBJO010006484.1:45000-52500 GCA_016801955.1 Conus betulinus | reverse complement strand
AAGTAGATTAGGAAGACGCTCCAGGACGGGGTATTGAGATTGGTAGGTAGCAAGTTGAAGAGGGTAGGAGAAGTAGAGTGTGGGGAGATGGAATGAATGCGGGTGCGAGGGTATGGAGGGGTAGTTTTGTTAGATGGAGGGAAAAAAAAAAAAACTCCTTCCCCCCCAGCTCCCCCCCAGAGGTTTAGGTAAGGTTGCAAGAAGAGAGGGTATATAGGGACGGTGGTTGGTAGGTGACGGTTTCGAGAGTGAGGTAGGGGAGGGGGATTGGAGAGTCCTCTGTTGTCTGTAGTGAAGGCTCAAGAGAGAATCGAGAAGTCTGCTGATGGATGGGTTAACCCGGGCTGGAGGAGGTTGGAGGGATTGGGGTGGGGGGTTGGGCGGGTGGTGTGGCATTGGTGAGAGGAGACGATTTAAGAGAGGTAGAGGGGTTGAGAGTGTGGGGGGTGGGTGAGGTAGCGGTGGTTTTGTATAGTGAGGTGTGGTTTTGGTTAGAGGGTGGGGGTGGGGTGGTTGGTGGTGGTAATGGTAGGTAGGGGGGTATGGTATTACGCAGAGAAGAGAAAATAAAGTCCACCCCCAACCACACCCAGGGGGGGTCCCCACCCCACCCAAACTTTTTTTTGTGTTGTTTATTTATTTATTTCTTTGTATTGTCGTCTGCGCATCACAGACAAGACTAATGGGGAGACAGGGAGGGTTGGTTTTATTTATTGTTGAAAAGGATGGTGTTACCTGTCTGTCTGTATGCCTGCGGGGTGCTTGTTGCCGTGGTGCGTGTTGCGTGTTGCCGTCGTTTCGCGTGTGTGTGTGTGTTGGTGCGTGCGTGGCGAGTGCTTGTGCGGGCCGGTGGTTGCGGTGTGTGGTGTGGTGGTGTGTGTGTGTTGTGTTGTGGAGTTGTGTGTTCGTTTCTTTGGCCTATCGTTGTAATTCGCCTCTTCGTTTCTTCCCTTCCTCCCATTTCTCGTTTGTTATGAAAAAAAGCACCGTTTATTCAATCCCCGAGGGCGATTGTAAGAGAGCACCCGCGAAATAGAGCTTGTCTCTGTGGCGTTACGTCGCTGTCTTAGTCTGTGGGGAGTTTATTGGCTGGCGCTAGCGGAATGACTATGTTCTTGTCAGCTTTGTTTTTGCGCGTGCTCGTGCACGCGCACGTGTGGTGTGTGTGTGTGTGTGTGTGTGTGTGTGTGTGTGTGTGTGTGTGTGTGTGTGTTTGTGTTTTTGTGTGAGATGATTTTTTTTTTTTTTTTTTTTTTGGGGGGGGGGCGTTCGTGCATGTGTGGGGGGAAAGGCGGAGGAGAGAGAGATGAGGGGGGGGGGAGGGGGGGGGGGGGGGGGGGGGGGGGGGCGGGGGGGGGGGGAGGGGGGGGGAGGCGGTAGAGATCGTACCCCTAACTGCATTTTGCAAGCTGGAGAGAAGTAGAACAGTGACAGAATTTGTGATCCGTGGTCATTAACGTTCGTTTGGTCGTCTGTTGGTGTCGTTGATCGATTGATTCGTTCGTTCAGGTCCCTGTCTTCTTAAATCATCAGTTACACCTTCACCCGTCCATCCATCCATCATTCTATCATTTCGTTTTCTATGTTTCTGTTTAGTATGGGAAAGATTGAAACGCCAGAGAGCTAACAGAACAGATGGAGGAAAAAAAAAAAAATTAAAAAAACCGCCATCTCCGAACCGAACGTAGTAATCAAAATGTTGATTGATGTAACTCAGCTGAAATTTAAAAAAGAAAAAAGTTTTGAAATTTTAGGGAATAGCTGAAACTGAGTGGGGTTGGGGAGCCGCCAGGGGGTGGGTGAGGGGGAGGGGAGAGAGGGGAATGGGGTGGCGGGTGGGGGTGGGGGATGGGGGGTAGGTTAATTTAAGATTCCCTTCGCCTCTCTCACCTGAGACGTGAAAAGTACGGACATAGAGATTCACGTTTGGAAACCTGTGGAGAAAACTGTCACGGTTCGTGTCTGAAAAAACGTGACGACTCGATATTGTTTTCTCTTCTGTGCTGTTGAAGTGGTTCATATCACGGAAAATGAGGGGTCGGAAGAAAAAATGGTAAGCAGCAGTTGAAAGAGGGGTCGGCATCTGAGTTGTGGCGTTTTCTCATCTCTCTCTCTCTCTATCTCTCTCTCTCTCTCTCTCTCTTCTCTCTCTCTATCTCTCTCGTGTCTCTGGTCTCTTTGTCTCTCGGTCTAATGCCTCTGTGTCTGTCTGTCTGTCTGTCTTCCGCTGTCTCTCTCTTCTCTCTGTCTGTCATCATTCACTCTCTAGCTGTGTATATAACCACGCTTTAAGGGTGCGTGTCGGCGCTCACATTAGGTCAGTTGCCACGCCAGGCACGTTTCTGTGCGTGCATGATAAAGGTGTGGTGTGTGGTGCGTGCGGGGCGTGCGTGCGTGTGTGTGTGTGTGTGTGTGTGTGTGTGTGTGTGGTGCGCGCCTCCTCGACACTGCAAGAACATGCATGCGAGCGTACGCACAGTAACCGTGCTTTGCATGCTGTGCGTAGGCGTACACGAGCGAGTAGTCCGCGCTGGGGGGGGGGGGGGGGGGGGGGGGGGGGGGGGGCCCGGAGTTATGAATCCCCGTAGATAGAGATTAGCGCAGATATCAAAATACGAAACCTTTCATTTATTGTCATATCCGTCGTGATGACGTGATAGAGCAAAGAAGAGCAGGAGAGGATAAGTTAACACAAAAAAAAAAAAAAAAAAAAAAAAAAAAAGAGGAAAAGGGAGGGGGATTGGGGGGGGGGGTGGTGGGGGGCAGCTGTGTGTCGGGGGGGGGGTGGGGGGGGCGGGGCTGGGGGCGGGGGGGGGCACGGGGGGGGGGGGGGCAGGGCACAGACGAAAGATTGAAGACGAGCGGGTGTCGCCAGTCACCAGCATGTGTGTGACTGCTTTTTATTTTACCTTTGGTGGGAGTTAAAAAAAAAAAAAAAAGTAATAGGTTGCAATGAATATGCCTAGCCCACGATCAAGCCATGTTTATATTTCATTATTTACCGGCCCGCCCCTCCCCCTCCCTTCCCATCAACTCCACCCACACACCCACACTCCGTTCCCACTGCCTATTTTTCTCTTCTCCTGTTTCTCTCCTATCATGAAAATCTCTCTCCCACCCACCCACCCCACCAAACTCCAAAACCGCGCTAAAAAGCCAGCCTCTGTATCGCCTCTGTGTGTGTGTGTGTGTGTGTGTGTTGTGGTGTGTGGTGGTGTGTGTGTGTGTGTATGTGTGCGGCGTTCGAGTGTGTGTGTGTGGTGTGTGTGGGTGTGTGTGTGTGTTGTGGTGTGGTGTGTGATGTATGTGTGTGTGTGTGTGTGGTGTGTGTGTGTGTGTGTGTGTGGGTTGTGTGTGAGCGTTTGTGTGTGTGTGTGGTGTGTGTGATGTATGTGTGTGTATGTGTGTGTGTGTGTTTGTGTGGTTGTGTGTGTGTGTGTTGTGTGTGTTTTGTATGTGTGTGTTGGTCTGCTCTCTCTCTCCTCTCTCTTCTCTTCTGTCTCTGGCTCCCTTTCTCTCTCTCTTTCTCTGTTATCTCGTCACGGTCCTGTTGCTCTCTTTGTCGGTCTGTCTGTCTGTCGGTTCTATCGGTCTGTCCTGTCTCGTCCTGTCTGGTTCTGGTTTCTATCTCTCTCTCGAGATCTCTATCCTTCTCACCCTCTCTCTCTGGCACTCTCTCTCTCTCTCTCTCTCTCTCTATCTCTCTCTCTATCTCTCTCTCTGTGGGTGTGTGTGGTGTGTGTGTGTGTGTGTGTGTGTGGTGTGTGTGTTGTGTTGTGTGTGTGTGTGTGTGTGTGTGTGTGGTGTGGTAAGGGAGAAGGACGCAGATTTGTGTGGTGTGTGTGTGTGTGTGTGTGTGTGTGTGTGTGTGTGGTGTGTGTGTGTGTAAGTGAAAAACAACGTTTACCACACTGGTCCCTGATACGGCTCCTCCCACCCCCCCCCCCCCCCCCCCACCCCCCCCCCCCCCACCCGCCCCCCTTCCATGTTTACAATTCTCTTCATCTCAGATACACCACAAATGAAACGACATGGCCATGGTCTCTAAAGGAAGGGCGACAAGTGAGATCAGAAAGGAAATCTTGTGTAGATTGAACCACCTTCTTTTGTTTTTTGGTGTGTTTGCCATGCACTATGTACCGCCGTCTGTTTGCTATTCACTCTGTACGCATTTCAGAATCTTTTCTGTTAAACTGCAGTCATTCCTTGTTTTGAAATAGGTTCCCCCTTCTTTTCTTTAGTATTTATTCTTCTTCTTCTTCTTTTTCTTCTTCTTCTTTTTTGTTCTGCTTGTTTGTTTTCATCTTTTTTTTCTTTCTTTTTACTTCTTTCTGTTTTTTTTCTTTCTTTCTTTCTTCTTTCTTTGTCTGTTTTTTTCTTCTTTCTTGTTTCTGTCCTTTCATTTTTCTTTCTTACTTCTCTTTCCTTTTCTTCTTTCTTTCTTGCAGTCTTTCTGTCTGTTTTCTCTTTCTTAGTTGTTTCTTTCTTTCTTTCGTTCTTTCTTTCTTTCTTTCTTCCCTTCTTTCTTCTCCTCTTTTTTCCCGGGCTGCACGTGCGTTGGGTGATATGGTAGACAGGGGACAATCTTCCCAGGAGGTGGGTAGGGGTGGAAGGTGGGGAGACGGAGGGGAGGGAGGGGTGTGTGGCGCGACAGTTGGGGGAAAGGGGACGGGGACCGGGCCTGATGGCGGGGATTGGATGGGGTGGGGGGTGGGGAGTACAGGACACCTAACACACACACAACCACACACACACACACACACACACACAACACACACACACACACACTTCATCCATAACCCCACCCCCCACCCCCACCCAAGAACAATCACAAGGAAAGATCGACAGCCAAAAAAATGTCCCAAGTTGTGTTTGACGTTGGTTGGGGTTTGAAACCTTGGATCGTCCGACAGTCGTGTGTGTGGACGTTACCACCGAGAGCTACCCACGCACCCCCAGTTTTCTTTGTTTGGTTTCTAAAAAAAAAGAATTATCAGTGAGTCCGCCAAAAACACACGGGGACAAACAAAATTGCAGGACAAACCACGACGCGTTTCAAACCTCCTAGGTCTCTTCTTCAGGCAAGTTGAACTACGTCCAGGAGAAAGAGAAAACGAAGTACGAGCAATCACTTAGCTTCTTATATTCGGCACAAGATGGGGGGCGTTGTTGTCTATCTTACCTGAAGAAGGCCTAAGAGGTCGAACCGCGTCGTGTTTTGTCTTGTAATTTGTTTGTTCCCGTTTGTGTGCGGACTCACTAACAATTTTTTTTTAAAGATTTGTTTCAGTTTCCGCCTGCGGTCATCTTACTTTGAAACTAACACTTTTTTTTTTTTATTATCATTAATTAATTTTTTCCCCCTTCCAAATGTTATCTATTACCGCGAGACAGACAGACAGACAGACAGACTTGCTTACTTGCTATAGTAAGGGTCCTTCACTCCCCCATCCGAGGGCACAGGCCACCAAGGACGTTCCTTCAGCGCGCATACGAATCGTCAGTATCTCTGTACACTGACGTTGTGGGACGACGACAGAGTGTGTGGCCACACGCCACAGGTAGGATTTTGCACTAACAGTACGCAATGCAATTCATCCCTACAAGCCTTTTGAGGCCTGCCGTCAATTTGAGCCAGAATTTGGATGGTAAACTGGTAAACTGAGAAAAGCACCAACTCCCCACCAATCGCATTGCGCCAGTCTATTATTAACACAGGGCTCCTTAAGCTAGGCCTTGCCGCATGAATTGTTGGTGTGCAGCCTCTCTGTGTGTGTGTGTGTGTGTGTGTGTGTGTGTGTGTATGTGACAGCCACCATCACAGAGCTATGTCTTCGAGAGCCCAGTTCGGTGGGAGCGTACCTGGCTTCACGAGACCTGTTTCCCCCCAGTTTTTCTGTAAAGATTACAAGCGTTTTCTCTATGTATTTATGTATTTTTTTGTCAACGATGAAAACGGTTGTCGTCGGTTGTTATCCCCCCAAAAATCGCGACTGTTTTCCACAATATTCGCGAGGGGTGGAAATGGTTATTATCTGTAAGGAAAACAACGGAGACAGGAACACAGTTATGATCTTTTCTCTTTTAATTTTGTTTGTTTGTTTGTTTGGGTTTTTTTTTTTGGTGCCCACCACGTTTTCATGCTTGTCATTGGAGAGAGAGAGAGAGCGCGATCACATCAGCTTTCGCAAATTGAACGACGTTTTCCTGTTAACACCTGTTTCCCCTCAAGAAAACAAAGAACCAATTATGACCCCCGCCCCCCCCCCCTCTCCCGGACCCCTCTCCTCCCCCCCCCCCCAAAAAAAAAAAAAAAAAAAAAGAAAATAGAGGAAGCAATTGTGGTCTTCAAGAAACACTCAGGAAAATAGTTGTTACTTGTCCTCAGGAACAGGTGGAAACCAGCTTGTGGCGCGCAGGAAAATGGTTGTTGCTTGTCGTCAGGAACCTCAGGAACCAAGTTGTGCCGCATAGGAAAATGGTTGTGGTTCTCAGCATAACAACTGTTTTCCTACTCCCCCTTTTTCACGTGTTTTTTCCACCTGCAGGATCGTAGCTGGTTTTGTGTGTGTGTGTGTGTGTGTGTGTGTGTGTGTGTGTGTGTGTGTGTGTGTGCGTGTGTATGTGCGCACGTGTGTGTGTGTGTGTGTGTGTGCGTGCGCGCGTGCGTACGCGCGCACGTGTGTGCGTGCGTGTGTGTGTGTGAGTGAGTAAGAAAACCATACAGCTGTTACCGTCTTTACACGCTAGCTTGCTACCACACACGGTACCGCTGGCAGGTTCAACCAACCAAGCCGAACTTGCAGCAGGTCTGCTGCTATGCATGGACCTTGAGGGCAGCAGGCAGACTGAGCGATGCACGTTGCCTTGTCCTCCTCCCACGTTGGGCTGTGTGCTGAAC
This sequence comes from Conus betulinus, assembly GCA_016801955.1. NCBI lineage: Eukaryota > Metazoa > Mollusca > Gastropoda > Neogastropoda > Conidae > Conus > Conus betulinus. The sequence goes on along the minus strand of JADBJO010006484.1, from coordinate 45,599 downwards.
AAACGGGCCAACGACTTGCCCCCCCGTAAAGCGAAAGGCTGGTTACATACAGACCAAATCGTCGACGACACCGAATCTAAGGAACGGCAAATCAAACACACCACAGATCAAACTCCTCTCTTTCGTTTTCGGACGCTCATCCTATATCTGCCATTCCCTCCTCACCCCCCCCCCCCTCCCCTTCCCCCATTCCATGAGAAGGAGGTGGGGCTGAGGGTGGGGCTGTGGGTAGCGAGAGGTTGTAAGAGGCGCGCGCGCGCGCGCGCGCGCGAGCGCGTGTGTGTGTGTGTGTGTATAAATGCATGCGTGTGTGCGCATGCGTGAGTGCGTGTGCGCGCGTGCTTGCATTCGGCGTGCGCGCGCGCGCGCGCGCGCGCGTGTGTGTGTGTGTGCGTGCGTCAGCGTTCTTCAAAAGTGAAAAAAGCAATGGCAGGCGGCGGCTATGAGATAATACCTCCCCCCCCCCACCCTTACCCACCCCCATCCCCACCCCCACGCCTCCTTTTTTTCACCAAATCTGGCACTTGCAGATCAGGTCAAGTGAAGTGAACTGCATGCAGAACAGAAACAACGGGCATGCTTCACCACCCCCCCCTTCC
>JADBJO010006484.1:35000-40000 GCA_016801955.1 Conus betulinus | reverse complement strand
TCGTTTCACCCTCCCAACGCAAACGCAGACCCACTGTCACACATGCACAGAAGCACGCGGTTGCGCGCGCGCGCGCTCGCGCACATAACACATATACGTGCAAGCGTACACGGATACAGGCACACAGGCAAAACACTCTCTCTGTCTCTGTCTGTCTCTTTCTCTCTCTTCCCACCCTCCCTCCCCTCCTCTCTCTCTCTCTCTCTCTCTCTCTCTCGCTCTCCGCCCTCTCTCTCTATACAAAGAAGCGTGGTTAAGTGGGGAGGGAGGAGAGAGAGAGAATTCAATCGGATTGGGGTAAATCGTCTTTCGGAAATCTAAAGCCCCCCACATTGTTTTGTGGTGATAATTATTGAAGATTTTCTTCCGTGTTTTGTAACCTCGCTTATTTACTGTTTTTAAAAAGAAAAATTAAAAGTTTTTTTTTTTTTTTTTTTTTTTTTTTGGGGGGGGGGGGGGGGGGGGGGGGGGGGGGGGGGGGGGGGGGGGGGGGGGGGGGGGGGGGTTGGTTTCATTTGGAGTTCTTTCTGGGTTTTTTTTTTTTTTTTGTATTGTTTCATTTTGTTATTACTGTTATATAGGGGGAGAGGTAGGTGAGAGACGGTGCACGACACAAAACGACACGATACGGCATGATGCAGCACGGCACGACACAAACGCTTGCACTAGACTGCACAACGCGACACATGACATGACACAAAAAAACACAAGAAACGACACGAAAACGACGCGATATGACATGGACACGAGAGCTCAAGAGACGACACGACACAAAAGCATAACAACACGGCACGGCACGGCACGACACAGAAACACAAGATATGATTGACACGGCACGACACGACACAAGACACGACACAAAAAACACTAGATATGATTGACACGGCACGACACGACACAAGACACGACACAAAAACACAAGATATGATTGACACGGCACGACACGACACAAGACACGACACAAAAAAACACACAAAGATATGATTGACACGGCACGACACGACACGACACAGAAACACAAGATATGATTGACACGGCCCCCACAACGACACGACACGACATGACACGACACAAAAACACTAGATATGATTGACACGGCACGACACGACACGACACAAAAACACAAGATATGATTGACACGGTGCGACACGACACGACAGGACAGGACACGACACGACACCACACAGTACCGCACGACACAAAAGCACAAGATATAACACAGCACAAAACGGCACGACACAGCATGACACGAAAGCACAAGAAACGACACGAAAGCACAAGCACAAAAAGACACAAAAGCACAAGAAACAAGACACGACACGAAAGCACAAGAAACGACACGAAAGCACAAGAAACGACACGAAAGCACAAGAAATGACACGAAATGGCACGAAAGACACAAGCACAAGAAACGACAGCACACGAAAGCACAAGAAACGACACGAAAGCACAAGAAATGACACGACACGACACGAAAGCACAAAGCACAAGAAACGACACGAAAGCACAAGAAACGACACGAAGCACGGACACGACACCAGAGCACAAGAAACGACACGACACGAAAGCACAAGAAACGACACGAAAGCACAAGAAACGACACGACACGAAGCACAAGAAACGACACGACACGAACACACACAAGAAACGACACGAAAGCAAGAAACGAAAGAGCACGACACGACAAGCAAGCAAGAAACGACACGACACCAAAGCACAAGAAACGACACCCGAAAGCACAAGAAACGAAAGCACAATAAGCGACACGACACGAAAGCAAAAAACGACACGAAAGCACATGGAAAGCAAGTCAGGACACACAGCCAAATTCACTACATTGCAGGCTACACGATATCACTCAACACAAAACGAAACGACAGCGACACGACACGACACCTCCACCCATGGCACTACACGACAGGACGCTCGGAGTGGCGTCAGCCTACACCACACCACTCCCACACCTTAGCCCGCACACCACCCCTCCCCCCCTTCACCCCCACACTCAACACTACAGTATACCACGTCAGTCCACCACACACACCACCCCTCAACCCACAGCACAGCACACACACACACACACACACACACACACACACACACACACACACACACACACACACACACTACTACCAACATCTTTACAACACGGTTGCTGTCACTGTCCCCCATTAGTCCTGGTCTTGATGGAAGTGATGGACAACTAAGGACTGACTCAGTGGCATCGCTACATGTGTTGGAGACGGGAGGGGGGGGGGGGGGGGGGGGGGGGGATGGAGAGAGACAGACAGACAGAGAGAGGTTGGTACAGTACATGTGTTTTTCAACTCTGCTGTGGGCCGATATGGTGTCAGTGGATCTGATCAACTAGTTCCGGGGGGGGAGAGAGAGAGAGAGAGAGAGAGAGAGAGAGAGAGAGAGAGAGAGAGAGAGAGAGAGAGAGAGAGAGAGAGAGAGGAGACCGAGAGACATGAGAGAGAGAGAGACAGAGGAGACAGACAGAGAGAGCCAGATAGACAGACAGACAGACAGACAGACGAGAGAAGAGACAGACAGACAGACAGACAGACAGACAGACAGAGGTGGTACAGTACACGTGTTTTCAACTTTGCTGTTGGCCGATATGGTGTCAGTGGATCTGATCAACTAGTTCCGGAAAGAGAGAGAGAGAGAGAGAGAGAGAGAGAGAGAGAGAGAGAGAGAGAGAGAGGAGAGGGAGAGTGACCTTTTTTTTTATTGTCCATTCAGCACTTGAGCCCCTATAGGACAAGGGGGGGAAACAATCGTATTCACCGATACCAAAAGCTGAAATTTCATATGAACACACGCTCTCTCCACGCTCTCTCATACACACGTGCCCGCCGTCCTTTCTGAGAGAGAGAGAGAGAGATAGAGAGAGAGAGAGAGAGAGAACCCGAGACACGAGAAGCTGAAGCCCACTTCTGTAAAGGTGTCTAATCAATGAAAATGTCGCGGACAATGATCGTTCTGACCAGCAAGACCATCGTTTTCCCTGCGTCCGACACGACATTCCGACTAATTAATGAATGTCAACCCCGTCGCTTTTTTCAAAGCCCATTCTCGGGGGATAACCCCGTCAAGTTCTTCATCAGCAATCGGCGACGACTTCGTCTTCAGCGGGACACGGGCGCATACGGGACACGGAAACGAGCGCTTACGAGCTTGGCGCGTACGGACAAGAACCCGAAAAAAACAACATCCGAAACACTCCCTGACTGATTAACTCCTCGGCGCACGACCGGCGTTTTTTCTTCTGTAACGTGTTTTCGAAACGAAAAACGGAACAAACAAATCAAACTGACCTTTCCAGCCGCTCTTTTGTTTTGTTTTGTTTTAACGAACCGGGGTTTGTTGTCCGTGTCATTGACGAAAAGCGCCCACGATCTTTTTAACGAAAGTCCGAAAACAAGGGGAGATGTTTCACACCAGCGTGATATCTAAGGGCTGCACTTACACACACACACACACACACACACACACACACACACACACACACACACCACACTCCTCTCTCTCTCTCTCGCTCTCTCTCTCTCTCTGTCTCTGTGTCTCGTGTGTGTGTGTGTGTGTGTGTTGCGCGCGCGCGCGCGCGCGCGCGTGTGTGTGTGTGTGTGGTGACCTCCCCCTAGTTTAAGTAAGAGCGACTGTAACGACTGGGGGTAGACTGGGTCGTTTGCATAAGAATACCCATCGTTTTGACTGTATGCCCCTGTGAGTACGTTCTTATTGTATGATGATGTACTAGCCGTTTGCCCCGTAAGATATTTTTTTTGGTAAGAGTGTATTCAGAAAAGAAGAGAAGCAGGACCCCACCCCCCTCCCTCCCAATTTGGAAAGAAAAAAAAAGAAAAAGAAAACGCTTGTGTGGTTTTTGAACCGTGGATCGTCGATAGATACCCTTCCTGCACCTTCACCGTTGGACCATAGCGCAGTCTGGCTTCAAGTAGGGTGTTCTGCAAGCACGGAGGAACAATACTGGACTGTTAAATGGGAAACTGTCCGGGTTGTGGGGTAAAAAAATATCCCCAGCTCCATTCCGTTTTTGAACCTCGGTCCGAAGTCTAGCTCCCTGGTCACAGATGATCATTTGTAACATGGAGAACAAGTGTGTGTGTGGTGGTGGGGGGGAGGGGGGGTGGGGAGGGAGGCGGACGGACGGACAGGCAGACACACAGACAGACACAGCAGCGGCACCAGTTTCACCTCAGTGACCGTCCCCGTATAACACACACACACACACACACACACACACACACACACACACACACACACACACGTGCGCGCGCACACAAGCGCGCACACACACACACACACACACACACACACACACACGCGCGCGCACACACACACACACAAAATCACTCACACACACACACACGCACGAACACACACACACACACATACACACACACACACACACACACACACACACACACACACACACACACACACAACAGGGGGGGGGGGGGGGGGGAGAGAGAGAGAGAGAGAGAGAGAGAGAGAGAGAGAGAGAGAGAGAGAGAGAGAGAAGACTCACTCAGACGGAACAGACAACAACAAAGACGATGACTTAAAGGGCTAGAGGTTTTAGAGGAAGTCCTTTCTTATTATGATAGGCCTTTATTTTCTTTCTTCATGTCTTAGAAATAGTACGTCCCCTGGTGGACTGGTAGGACAGACAGACGTCAGAATTTTTGCTCTCCACTGTTAGTCGTCCACGGGGAGCAGGTAGCATCCGTCATCTTTTTTCTTTTCTTCTTGTTTCTTTTTTTTCTCTCTTCTCCTCCTTCACCATCATCATCACATCATCATCATCATCATCATCATCATCATCATCATCATCATCTTCTTCTTCTTCTTCTTCTTCTTTCTTCTTCTGCTTTTTCCTTCTTCTTCTTCTTTCTTCTTCTTCCTCTTTCTCCTCCTCTTCCTCTCCTCCTCCTCCTTCTTCTTCTTCTCTCTTTGTCTGTCTCTTTCAC
>JADBJO010006484.1:20000-22500 GCA_016801955.1 Conus betulinus | reverse complement strand
GTTCGCATAAACTCGTTCTACACCAATAGGCCAAATGACCATCGATCAGTGACCCTGGATAGTGATAATACTAAGGAAGAGGACATAATTTCACACAGGGATCATTTCGCTAGATAGTCGCAACTCCAAGCTCCTAACTTACGAAACGTTACTAGCACTACTATCTTCTGAAAACGCTACTATAATTTTCTTAAATTAGTCGTATTACTACTATCTTATGAAAATTATAGCAGTGTTTTCAGAAGATAATAGTAGTAGTAACGTTTCAGCAGTTAGTCGCTTGACATACGTGCGTGCCGATGTGTGTGTGTGCGTGCTTGCTGATAGACAGACGGACGGACGGACGGGCGAACAGCGATGCGGCACGGTTGGTTGGTTAGTATATGGGCGGCAGAGGAGAGAACTTTGCCCGACCCCTGGCCCTGCTGCTTGGTGGTGGTGGTGGTGGTGGTGGTGGTGCTGCTGGTGGTGGTGCTGCTGCTGGTGCTGGTGATGATGATGAGGACGATGGGGCTGACCTCGGCCATTTAATCAGCCAGATCGGCTGCGGCCTCATTAATGTTTCATCCCAAAGGTTGGGCGGGAACCGCAGCGATACGTGCCAACTGTTCCCATCTTGACCCGTCACGCTGACCGTCCCAGCGACATCTACACCTGCCACCCCCCCCCCCCCCCCCCCCCCCCACACACACACACACACACACACACTACCAACCCCCGAGCCCTCCACCCCGCCGCTTGCGTAGTAGTCCTAGGTTCATTATTTATTATAGGTTGTTACTAATGAAGAAAGCGTCTTGGCGAAGTCGCAGCTCATGACTTTTCGCCGGGACTGAGTCAGCGGGTGTTGTTTTTACGCGCGGTGCACCACTGCCACACGTTTCCCGTCTCAGTCGCGTGTGGCGTGACGACGTTTCTTCTTCGGTGCGTCTTTGTTCTTACATCTGAATCGTACCCCCCCCTTCTACGAATTAGATATATTTTCTACTATAAAAATCTTTGGTTGAGTAACATTCACTCACAAGCACACACACATACACACACACGCACGCACGCACGCACGCACGCAACGCACGCAAACACACACACACACACACACACACAACACCCACACACACACACACACACACACACACACACACACACACACACACACTCACACGTCGGTTTTGGGCGAACTGGGGAGATTCCCGATTACTTTTAAAGTGATAACCCTGATTATCGCATTCTGAATACACATATTAGAGTCCGACCAAGACTCTTGTCAACAACAGATTTATCAGTGATCTCTCAGGACACGAAGAAAGCAAATGGACGAAGTTTCTACGACAAACCTTGTCAACAATAGGATTACAGCACGTCTGGGGAAATCAGGGTACATTTAGTGTGACTCGCCTGAAGTTTCTAATCAATGCGGAGCTGCAAATGTTTTATGTTGTTGTTCTGGAAGAAACAGAAGAACGAAAGCACACCCAAGCGCAAATTGTATGCCACAGTTGCTACTGAATACAAACAGGCGGCTTGTTTGGAGCAACTTGTTGACACAGATTGCAGACGAGCCCTAAACAGATTACGAATAAGCGCCCATTAACTCCAAATTGAGAGGGGCCGTTATACAAAACACTGACAGAGAAGACAGATTATGCACGGCATGCCACGTTATTGAGGACGAACTACATTTTCTCGATGACAGCAAATTATTCAACCAACAACGTTATGACCTAATGACAAGAATCACAAAAACAGATTTTCCACCACAGACTTAAATGACAAAACCCTCGATCTCGTGTTATTGGACTGCTTCCAACCTGTACTCGCCCAGAATATCCTGTTGTGTTTTTCTCTTCGGAGACAGAAAATTTAATCAGAACCTGATACACACTTTGCTTTTTCTTTCTGCTATTAATGTTATGTTGCAAGATGTGACGATGCTGGAATTAGTTTAATTGAATGTCTGAACTTGATCATCCGTGCCCCACAAAACCTCTGGTTTTCATGTGGCAAAAGAATATGTTCTTGTTCTTGTTCACACACACACACACACACACACACACACACACACACACACACACACACACACACACAGGCGCGCGCGCGCGTGCACGCTCGTACGCACGCACACACACACACACACACACACACACACACACACACACACACACACACAACACACACACACACACACACAGAGACAACACACACACACACACACACACACACACACACACAGAGCACAGCACAGCACAAATAACAGCGTCTTCTGACCTTACCACAGACACATTTTTGGGGAGGAGTAAATCGTAAAATACTTATTTGGATTAAACCGCACACGCGAGGTTTTCAGTGCACTGGGAAGGAACACCCCCGAAATTACGTGGTGGGGGGGAGGGGGGGGGGGGGGGGGGGGGGCAGTTAGATAAATGGTTGCTACCCTCAGACCTCAAGCAGAAGAGTTCGGAAAGAATCCAGTTTGAGCTGTTTTGAAAGACACCTGGTCGGA
>JADBJO010006484.1:5000-15000 GCA_016801955.1 Conus betulinus | reverse complement strand
AACATGCGCGCCAGCACGTGGACGTGTAGACATGAGCGCTGTATCGTACATTTCGCATGCTGTAGCAAGAACATGACAGCGGCCCAAACGCAGGCAATATACACACGCGCGCCACTGCACACACAGAAACTCACAAGCACGTGCGGACACACGCGCACTTTCACGCGCACATCACTCGCCCGAGCGCCCCCCCCCCCCATCGCCCCCCCCCCCCCCCCCCCCACACACACACTGCGTGCGTGCGCGCGCGCGCACACACACACACACACACACACACACACACACACACACACACACACACACATACATTCGCTCGTGCGCTCACTCACACATACACACACACACACACGCGCGCGCGCGCACTTACACATATGTAGCCTCCACACACACACATACACACACACACACACACACACACAAAACGACGGGTATTCGCGCGCGCGCCTTCGCGCGCGAGCTGTTGAAAGTAAAGGAGACGACGGGAGGGGCGGGGCAGATAGCTGGCTGAGTGACGCATACGACCTCAGATCCGACAGACTCTCTCAGTTCTAATCAATTACCGTGTTCTCCCTGACACCAATCGCCAAGCCAAATGAAGCAGCGACTTCGCGTTCCATTTTTCGGCATTCAGCTATTTTTTATCCACTCGGGCAGCCCCCCCCCCCCCCCCCCCTCTCTCTCTTTCTTTTGAATTTTTCTCATACCCCCCCCCCCCCCCCCCCCCCCCCCCACCCCCCCCCCCCCCCCCCCCCCCCTTTAACATCACGCTGTGAACGGTGTCCGCTTCTGTTGTGTGAGCGCGTCACTCACTGCACGACGGTGTCTTGACTTTGCGGTGGGTACCAGACATATTTTGTCGATCTGACTTAACAATGAATGAGTCGTTGACTTGTCTGCGCCACAGAGAGAGAGAGAGAGAGAGAGACTCAAGACTCAAGACTCAAGAAATCTTATTCATGTTAGGCCTCAGCCCATCATGAAGGGGAATGTGAACATGTGACTGAGTGAAGATGTATAACAGATTCAAAATACAAGTTAACGATGATATAAATGTATATTCATGTACTCTTTCAAGAAGTCGCAACATCTTCTCATTTTGAATCCTTTATACAAAAACAAAGAAAGATTACGCACATCTTCAGGTTTGGTCGATGACATTAGCAAACTTAGTTTAAACAGTGAAGGATGTCTATAATGTTTAGGCTTAATTAAAGTTTCGCCTATATGTTTAAGAGCTGGGCAACAGAGAACAAAATGCACCTCACTTTCTTCGCTTTCAGTACATAAGGGACAAATTAAATCGTTGAATATAGGGCGTTTTGTATCACAAAACGATATAATGCCAGCTCAGAAATCCCGAGCCTAAATCTAGTCGTAATAGATTTTAGGTGCCTATCAATATCTAAATGCAAGTAAGGTTTTAAACTGTGGTCACTGCAAAAAGCTCTATACAAGCCGAATCTATCACTAGTTTGAATATGATCGGACCAAGTTTGCCACCTACAGTCAATCAGCCTTTGCTTGAAACAGCGTATGAAATCATGAACATTTCCAACACCTTGACTTGCCCAAACAAATCCAAATCCATATTTAAACAAACATAAGCGTACTTTGGTCACCCAGTTTTTCTTAGCTTTTGTATCAAGGTCAAGTAACATATCATAAGCTTTGCGTGGAATCCTGTGATTCTCCATTTGTCTCAGCTTAAGCCAGTAGCGAATACACTTAGCAGCAGAATTTATATATATTGCATAGCGATTGGTTTCACCATAAACAAGGTCATTGGGTGTGTTCGCCTGTCTACTCCTGAAAATTTCTTCAAAGCAAATAAATGGACTGATGATTCACAATGGACAACAGCATTGTGTAGGCTGCATAATTCAGAGCTATACTGCACAACTGGCTGTATCTGATAATCTGCACAACTGGCTGTATCTGATAATCAAACAGTTTCATAAATAAATTAAAAGAGTTGTTATCTTACATGTATAACCTTTTAAGAAGATAAATCAAAGCATTCTTAGCTCTGCTTGCTAGGTCTTTGCATGCAACAGTGAAGCTCAAGCGAGTAGAGAAAAAAGAATTCCTAAGTATTTATACGCATTAACCACATGCATTCTTTCACAGTTATGCAACCATTTTTCTCTCACACTCAAATATCCACCCTTCCGAAATACTATGATATTACATTTAGTCATATTAACTCTAAGTTGAAGAGATGCAGCAGCATGCTGTAAGCTGTTCAGTTGTGTTTGCAGACCTGTAACTGTTCCTACCATCAAAACGACATCGTCAGCCAACAACAGAATAAATAATTCGAATGCATCTAGTGAAAATCGAGCGCCATGTCTTCCTTATTAATTATTTCAACCGCCAATTCGTAGGTGAAAAGAGAAAACAGAACAGGGCTGCAAGCATCTCCTTGCCTTAATCCTGATGTGAAGGCAATGTAATCAGTAAACATTGAACCACATCGAACTCTGGCTTTAACATCATTGTACATGCTTTTAGTGCATTTATTTATTTATTTATTTTTAAAGAGAATTGGCCAAAGAATATTTCGATTTATCGTGTCGAAAGCTTTTTCGAAATCAGTAAACGCAACATACAATTTTCGACTATAACAAAACTGTTTCTGTACGAGAGCTAGTAAGGAAAACATATGGTCGACTGTTGAGTATCCTCTCTTAAATCCAGCTTGATAATCACCTGTGATATCTTGTTCATCCACCCCTTCTTGCAGTCTATTATTTATCACTATACCAAATAATTTACTACTGACATCGCTCAAGGAAATTCCCCTAAAATTGTTAGGATTATTGATATCACCCTTCTTGAAAATAGGTTGAATAACAGATTCAAACCAGTTTTCAGGAAACACACCATTATCAAATAGGTTATTACACAATTTCAGAAGGTTATTAAACAATTTCTGAAGGTTATTAAACAATTTCAGAAGAAAGTATACAACTTGATCATTCGAATTCTTAAAAAGTTCGGCAATAATGACATCGGGACCAGCTGCTTTTTCTTTTTTTTTTTTTTTTTTTTAAGTGCTAGCAATATTTCATCTTTAGAGATCGGACGATTCATATAGCCTTCCATTTCAACTTCAGCTGAATACTCATTTGCTGTGTTGTCAGCATCCGTCTCCAGCAAGGCTTTTAAGTGTTGAAACAAGGAGTCGACTGATATATTATTTCTAGGCTGTTTTCTTTTGAAGGACGCATTATGAACAAACGTCCCAAAATTCTTTTTGGTTTCCCACTGTCGTTACCAGTTTATCTAATAAAGGTTTGTTGAATTGTTTCCTCTTTCGCTTTAGTTAATTTTTGTATTCACGTCTGGCAATTACATATTCATTTTTCATTTCAGTTATTGTTTCAGTTTTCTTTTCTAATTTTACTGAACGACGAAATAACCGTAACAGTCTTCTAGTGTTTCTTTTACAAAGTTTACATTCTATACTAGTCACATAAAGTTAAGCACAGGCCTTTGCACACAGGGGGTTGATTCATCCCTTCAAAAAAACATTGTTTTTTTTGTTATGCGGCAACCAATGATGGAATCTCACACAGCAGTGTGTAATCCAGCCTGTGTCAACTGGTAGTGCGCACGGGGGTCTTGGTGACCTCGTTACCGCGCGGGATAAAAAGTGCAAAGTTGCGTTAACTGTGCCTGTTTTGCATCAAGCTTGCTGGCGACACAAGATGTGTAAAATGAAAAATTCTTTTTTCCCGTGCAAGAGCAGTCTCTTAAGTGAATTTTATGCCCCTTCTTTTGGCTGTTTAAGCGCGGGGTTGGTTACTGTCAGCCCTTTTCTCACCATGCCACCACGAAGAAAACTTAGCACCTTTGACAAAACCAGGGCGATTGCGTGGATACAAGATGGCATTGCAAAAGGCTGAAGTGGCGCGACGACTTGGTGTGCATCATTCAGTTATTGTTAGACTGAATCAGCGTTTTAGGGCGACCAACAGCGTTGAAGAGAGGCCACGGTCAGGTCGGCCTAGGCAGACTACTCCCAGAGAAGATCGTTTCATCGAGAGGCAGGCCCTATTGCAGCGGGATACCACTTCCACCAGCATCCAAAGGCAGCTCGTATGGCAAATAACACCATCCTCAGCCGTCAAGCCATACGAAACCGTCTTCACCACTTCGGCCTCAGATCACGTCGCCCAGCTGTTCGACCACGACTGCTAGCAGCCCATAGGCTGGCTCGCCGAGCTTTCTGCCATCGTCATGTGAGATGGAACCAACAACAGTGGTCCCAGGTCCTCTTTTCAGATGAGTCGCGGTTTAGTCTTGAACACAATGACGGCCGAACTAGAGTTTTGGAGGCGTGTTGGTGAACGTTACATTGATGCAGCTGTTCGCCAGACCAGGGCCTTGGGGGGAGGACCTGTTATGGTATGGGGTGCCTTCAGCCTCCACCACAAGACACCACTCTACCATATTGATGGAAACCTCACAGGCATCCGCTATCGGGATGAAATCCTGGCGCCTTTCGTTGTTCCGACCATGCAACAGATAGGACCCATGGCAGTCTTCCAAGGCGACAATGCTCGGCCACATAGGGCCCGGGTGGCCAAAAACTTCATTGTGCAGGCCGGCATCAACAGGATGATCTTCCCGGCGTATAGTCCCGACCTCAATCCCATCGAGCATATGTGGGATGAGTTGGGGAGACGTGTGAAGGAGAACCATCCACCTCCCAGAGACCGCCAGGATCTCTTCCAAATGCTGCAACTGGAATGGCAGAGAATCCCTCAGAGGGTCATCAGAACACTGGTCAACTCGATGAGGAGTCGCTGCGTGGAATGTCTCGCCAATGGCGGTGGCCACACCCACTATTGAAATGATTTTGTGAACTGAACAGATTTTGCGAACTTTGATTTCGACCCATCCTCTGTTTAATTGTCTGTAAATCAACAACCGTTCATTCGATCCCAATGAAATTCAATGTACGTTGGAACAAGATAATGAATTAAATCTGTTTACCAATTTCAAAATCGTGGCTTTTATATTTTGGAAATTATGCGGGTACATGTAAACTGTGCTTAACTTTATGTGACTAGTATATATCAGACCATTTACATGAACTTCCATTGTTGTTAAAATTATATACATGTTTTCACGGATCCAGCACTTTCTCTTATACAATCATTAAAAACTTTAAGAGCGTTATTTACGTTAACATCAATCAAATCAATTGCAAGATCAATTTTTTTGTGTGTTTATTTCTTCACCGCACAAAATTCTGGTATATGTAGCTGCACACTTCCACACAAGTTTGTGTATGACAAAATCCTCTTTTTGCATACAAATATCAGATGAACATTACTGGAAAGAACAACACATGCTGTCACTGGTAAGTCCGCTATGGATAATTCACAAGAATCAAACAAAATCGTAAAAGGTTCACGTGAGAGTACGAAGTAGTCTGTGACACTGCTTCCAGAGTCAGATATAATGTGTAGCAACCTTCATAGTCGCCTAGAGAGAGAGAGAGAGAGAGAGAGAGAGAGAGAGAGAGAGAGAGAGAGAGAGAGATGCAAGAGAGGAAAGAGAGAGAGAGAGAGAAAGAGAAGCCAGAGAGAGAGAGAGATGCAAGAGAGAAAGAGAGAGACAGAGAGAGAAAGAGAGAAGACAGAGAGAGAGAGAGAGAGAGAGAGAGAGAGAGAGAGAGAGAGAGAGAGAGAGAGAGAGAGAGAGAGAGAGAGAGAGAGATGTTGTCCAACCGACCGCAAAGGGCCATATCAGGTCCGTCATCTTGTTGAAGTCAACTCTCAAAATATCACACACACACACACACACACACACACACACACACACACACACACACACACACATGCGCGCGCGCGCGCGCGCACGCACGCACGCCTCATTAAAATAGATTTCTCTCTCAGCATCCCCAACACACACACACACACACACACACACACACACACACACACACACACACACACACACACACACGCGCGCGCGCGCGCCACACACACACACACACACACACACACACACACACACACACACACACACACACCTTTTAAAACAAACAAGATTTTCCAAAAAAAAAAAAAACACGGCGGAATTTTGTTAAAACCTCTCTTCCCGTCAAATCTAAGATCTCTTTCAGAAACTCCAAAATCGCCGTCAGATGAGGCCGTTCTCTGAACAGGATTTTTCGGGGAGTCTGCAAGCAAGTTTTATGTAATTCAGGTCGCTTTTAATCATGCATTTTTAAAGGTATTTACCGTGTGTATCATTAGCTTATGATTACGTCTGCGTCTGTGTGCATGTTTTCCTAATGAGGGCTGCCCAGGCTGCCTATAAAACAAACATAGTAATTCAGAGAGAAGGCAAATAAAGAGATGAGCTCCAGTCTACTTCAGCTTTAAATCAGTTCTCTGTCTGTCTGTCTGTCTGTCTGTCTGTCTCTCTCTCTCTCTCTCTCTCTCTCTCTCTCCTCTCTGTGTGGTGTGTGTGTGTGTGTGTGTGTGTGTGTGTGTGTGTGTGTGTGTGTGTTGACGACGATAGATGAAGAAGCAAAACAGGCGAAAAAACAGATCCCTGTTCCTTTTACAACCTGTGAAGTAACATGTAACGCAGTCATCCTGACGGTTTGGATTGAAGAGTTGGGGGGGGGGGGGGGGGGGGGGGGGGGGGGGGGGGGGAGTTAAGTGTCTGGTACGGTCTTCTGTTTGTTTGGAGTCGTCATCTCCGTTAGATGCCAAGCTTGTTTGCCCGAGGAAGAGGAGGGTGGTGAGGATGAAAACGGAGGGGGGGGGGGGGGGGGGGGAGGCAACGAGCGGTGTGTGTGTGTGTGTATGGGGAGAACGAGAGAGAGAGAGAGAGAGAGTGTGTGTGTGTGTGAGAAAGAGAGTGAGAGAGAGGAGCATCAGGGAATGTATTGATAGGATGGATCTAAACAGTACTGGAAAGTCGCCATGAAAGTAGGTCCCAGAATTTAGTAAAGCAGGATATTCGCGCTGGAGGAAATTACGCAAAAACTGCAAGGAGACTTCAGCAGTGTTACTGGGGAGGGAAAAAAAAAACAAACAAAAAAACAAAACCCAACGACCTACAAGTAAAGTTACAGGGGGGGGGGGGGGGGGGGGGGGGGGGGGGGGGGAGCAAAAATACTGCTCATTGCACATACAATAGAAAAAAAACAAGTAGGCCACATGTTCGACAAATAGATCTTGATAAGACGTGGACACACAACAGCCATTTAAAAAAAAAAAAAAAAAAAAAATGAAATACGTAAGGCACAAAACAATACTACCCCAGATCGGAGTCTGTCTGTTTAAAAAATTCCTCGTAAAAAATGCTGTTTAGCTCGCTTCTCCGTGGGATCTGCGTAACTGGGTTTTTCAAAGGCAGGAAACGACCAACTCCTCTCTCTCTCTCTCTCTCTCTCTCTCTCTCTCTCAGAACTTGCGTGGCTGCTTCTACGGCCAATGGTTGAGTTTAACGTTCTCATAGTGGAAGCTTTCAGGGACATGTTGTTCTTTCACGGTAGTCTTTGGTGCCATTGGTTTAGAGATTCATGGTTTAGAGATTCATAGATTCATGGTTTGAGATTCATAGATAAATTCATGGTTTAGAGATTCATAGATTCGTGGTTTAGAGATTCATAGGTGGATTCATGGTTTAGAGATTCATAGATAGATTCGTGGTTTAGAGATTCATAGATAGATTCATGGTTTAGAGAGTTCATAGATAGATTCATGGTTTAGAGGTTGATAGATTCGTGGTTTAGAGATTCATAGATAGATTCATGGTTTAGAGATTCATAGATTCATGGTTTAGAGATTCATAGATAGATTCATGGTTTAGAGATTTAGATAGATTCGTGGTTTAGAGATTCATAGATTCATGGTTTAGAAATCATAGATAGTTTCATGTTTTAGAGATTCATAGATTCATGGATTAGAGATTCATGGTTTAGAGATTCACAGATTCATGGTTCAGCGATTCATAGATTCGTGGTTTTTAGAGATTCATAGATTCATGGTTTAGAGTTTTCATTCTTTAAGAGATTCATAGATTCGTGGTTTAGAGATTCATAGATTCATGGTTTAGAGATTCATAGTTTAGAGATACATAGATTAAAGGTTTAGAGATTCATAGATAGATACATGGTTTAAAGATTCATAGATTCATGGTTTAGACATTCATAGATTCATGGTTTAGATTCATAGATAGATTTATAGTTTAGAGATTCATAGATGTATTCATGGTTAGAGATTCACAGATTCATGGTTTATAGATCCATAGATTCATGGTTTTAGAGATTCATAGATTCATGGTTTACATATTTACAGATTCATGGTTTAGAGATTCATAGATTCATGGTTAAGAGATTCATGGTTTAGAGATTCATAGATAGATTCACAGTTTAGAGATTCATAGATGTATTCATGGTTAGAGATCCACAGATTCATGGTTTACAGATTCATAGATTCATGGTTTACGGATTCATAGATTCATGGTTTAGAGATTGATGGTGCTTCAACGGAAAGAGCTCTTCCTCTTAGGCGTCAACTCGTGAAAGCCAGCAGAACAATTCCTTTGACCTAGATGCGGGGAGAGAACTGAAGGCAAAACTGCCTTCGTTTTCTTTTTTCGCTTTCTTTCTTTTTTTTTTTTTTTCCTTTCTTTTATTTTGTTTTATTGTATTTCATTTTATTTTTGTTTCTTTTTTTTTTTGTTGTTAAACGACAAGTGAAGTACGCCTATAACACGAAGAATAAGGGCAGTATTTTTCAGTTCAGAGTTACGGGACTGGCAGGTAATTCCGCCTGTTCAATTTGAAAGTAGCAACACCGTGTATCAATGCACTTGTTCAGCAACCGGCCTCCGTTGTGTCTCAGACAAGCTGGTGTGTATGAAGCAGACGGATCCAGATCTATGATAACAAATCTACAAAGAAAGGGGTGAAAATAGAAAGACGAAAGGCGATTTACTGCTCACTTAGCTTATTCGACGTTTCGACGTATTGAACGAAACCAGGCGGCGCTTCTCTTTGCGGTCCACCTGACAGCAGCAGGCAAACGGTTGACCTTTTCTTGCCGGCAGCCGTTGCAGACGCAAAGGCTTCGAATGAAGACAGAGCGGCAGTATAGCTTGGGAGTTGTGTTTGTGGAAATCCTCCAGCTTGGCATTTAAAGACATCAGAAACGCTATCTGTATTGCTTGCTTCCCGGAGTACCATCGTGTGAGATTTGGAAATGATATAGTGGAGAAATATGTTCTGTCGGTTGGCGTTGCTTCTATTCTGCGAACCCCCCCCCCCCCCCTCTCCCCTACCACTCCTTCCTCAACCCCTGCCCCCCCCCCCCCCCCCCCACACACACACACCCCCCCCCCCCCCCCCCCCCGCTCCCCGACCACCAGTTTTCGCGTTTTTCCTCCACGGTGGAGCTTGCGTGTTACATGTGTAACAAGCGTGTTACGTGTGTAACAAACGTGTTACGTGTGTAAACAGCGTGTTACATGTGTAACAAGCGTCCTTGCCGCTTTTCATGACTGTGTTGTGTCATTTTTAACGTCACTCTTTCGGAACCTACACAGCTTGTTTCCCATGTTCATGTCGACACTTGTGACATCCTCAACACTGCCTGCCCTCTCTGTTTCTAGTGTCTGTGATGGCTGTCTTTTACTGTTTGTTGTCTTCTGTTGATGGCTCCATTTGATGATATGCGATGTAGCTCTGAAACAGTTTTTTTTAAGATTAGAGTGAGAGGGAGAGGAAAAGAGCGAGCGAGCGAGAGAGAGAGAGAGAGACGAGGGAGGGAGGGAGGAATTGAGGTTCAGGGGCGGAGGGGGAGGGAACAGGAGAGGCAGAGAGAAAGAGGGAGAGAGAGAGAGAAGGGAGGCAGAGGGGAGAAGGGAAGAAGAGGCAGCGGTAGAGAGAGAGAGAGAGAGAGAGAGAGAGAGAGAGAGAGAGAGAGAGAGAGAGAGAGAGAGAGATGAATTGAGGGTTCAGGGGCGG
>JADBJO010006483.1:130000-132796 GCA_016801955.1 Conus betulinus | reverse complement strand
TGTTGTAGTGTGGTGTGTGTTTGTGTGTGTGCGCGCGCGCGCGCGCGCACGCAGCAGACACACACACACACACACACCACACACACACACCTACCACACACACCCACACACTTGGAAAGGGAAGCTGCTGGCATATTTTCTTTGCCTCCGACTCTATGTCTCTATGCTCCTGTCTCTGTCTCTGTTGTGTCTTCATCATCATCATCTTCTTCTTCGTCTTCGTCTTCGTCTTCGTCTTCTTCTTCTTCTTCGTCTTCTTCTTCGTCTTCTTCTTCTTCTCCTCCTCCTCCTCTTACTTTGTGCTCTCTCTCTCTCTCTCTCTCTCTCTCTCTCTCTCTCTCCTCTCTCTCATCTCTCTCTCTCCTCTCTCTCTCTCTCTCTCTCTCTCTCTCTCTCTCTCATTTGATTTTGCAAAGTTGTGGCTTTTGTTTTTATTTTGATGGCAAGAATTTTTTTCCGCAATGCTTCCCCGCCGTGCTGTAATGGTTAGCATTGCAGACTCTCGGCTGGAAGGTCGAGGGTTTGATTCCCATCAGAGCCGTTCACTGGTGGGAATTTTCTGCCCCGATCGGTTCCAGCCCAGAATTGAGTTTGCTATGGGACTGAAGTGGAAAGACTGGGCACGCGCAGTCGAGCTACATCCACGTAATGGAGGTATCTCTGAGAGTGATGCTTCCATTTCCAGACCAACCTTTCAGGTGTCTGTATCTCTCAGGCCTGGTTGACACCGAGGTATAGTATGATGAAAGTACGCTTAGAGTACAGCTCTATCATGTAGTCTCAGACCAGGATCGAAATCCGTAGCAGCACCATCTTCATCATCCTTAGCCTCATCGATCAGCATAGAATGTCTCAAATTCTGTGTTCCTTCATGCCTGGCTCTCGCTGTGACTGTTGGTTCGATTCCCTCACCATGTCTAAGCCCTAGGTGAGCTTCTGTCCAGGTCACCGGAGCCGGAGAAACTTCATAGGAACTGTCGCTGGACGGAAGTGGCGGCGCTCCCCCCACCCCCACCCCCCCTTCCACTATCTCCCTCCCGGTGGGACACTCATGCTGTCTCAGTGACTAAGCAGCTACTGCCATTAGTAGGGGGGAGTAGTAGGTGGTGTCCAGTGTACCATGGATCCCAACGAGCACCCACTTAATACCACCGAAGTGATTTTTTTTTTTTTTTTTTTTTTTTTTGCAGCAGTGCAGTGTCTTCTTCAGCGGGTTGCCTCATAACGACTTGACGTGAATGGCTTCTCCTTGATAATGACCAGTGCGTTCTGGCGGAACCTAGGGCAGGCTGTGGGGGGGGGGGGACCTAGGGCAGGCTGTGGGGGGGGACCTAGGGCAGGCTGTGGGGGGGGACCTAGGGCAGGCTGTGGGGGGGGACCTAGGGCAGGCTGTGGGGGGGACTAGGGCAGGCTGTGGGGGGACCTAGGGCAGGCTGTGTGGGGGGGGACCTAGGGCAGGCTGTGGGGGGACCTAGGGCAGGCTGTGGAGGGACCTAAGGCAGGCTGTGGAGGGACCTAGGGCAGGCTGTGGGGGGACCTAGGGCAGGCTGTGGAGGGACCTAGGGCAGGCTGTGGCGGGACCTAAGCAGGCTGTGGAGGGACCTAGGGCAGGCTGTGGGGGGACCTAGGGCAGGCTGTGGAGGGACCTAGGGCAGGCTGTGGAGGGACCTAGGGCAGGCTGTGTGGGGGGACCTAAGCAGGCTGTGGGAGGGACCTAGGGCAGGCTGTGGAGGGACCTAAGCAGGCTGCTGTGGAGGGACCTAGGCAGGCTGTGGAGGGACCTAGGGCAGGCTGTGGCGGGACCTAGGGCAGGCTGTGGGGGGACCTAGGGCAGGCTGTGGAGGGACCTAGGGCAGGCTGTGGAGGGACCTAGGGAAGGCTGTGGGGGACCTAGGGCAGGCTGTGGAGGGACTAGGGCAGGCTGTGGAGGGACCTAGGGCAGGCTGTGGAGGGACCTAGGGCAGGCTGTGGAGGGACCTAGGGCAGGCTGTGGCGGGACCTAGGGCAGGCTGTGGAGGGACCTAGGGCAGGCTGTGGCGGGACCTAGGGCAGGCTGTGGGGGGACCTAGGGAAGGCTGTGGGGGGACCTAGGGCAGGCTGTGGAGGGACCTAGGGCAGGCTGTGGCGGGACCTAGGGCAGGCTGTGGGGGGACCTAGGGCAGGCTGTGGGGGAACCTAGGGCAGGCTGTGGGGGACCTAGGGCAGGCTGTGGGGGGACCTAGGGCAGGCTGTGGGGGGACCTAGGGCAGGCTGTGTGGAGGGACCTAGGCAGGCTATGTAGGGACCCCAGGCAGGCTGTGGGGGGACCTAGGGCAGGCTGTGGAGGGACCTAGGGCAGGCTGTGGGGGGACCTAGGCAGGCTGTGGCGGGACCTAGGGCAGGCTGTGGGGGGACCTAGGCAGGCTGTGGCGGGACCTAGGGAAGGCTGTGTGGGGGGACCTAGGGCAGGCTGTGGGGGGACCTAGGGCAGGCTGTGGCGGGACCTAGGGCAGGCTGTGGCGGGACCTAGGGCAGGCTGTAGGGGGACCTAGGGAAGGCTGTGGGGGGACCTAGGGCAGGCTGTGGGGGGACCTAGGGCAGGCTGTGGGGGACCTAGGGAAGGCTGTGGGGGGACCTAGGGCAGGCTGTGACGGGACCTAGGGAAGGCTGTGGGGGGACCTAGGGCAGGCTGTGGAGGGACCTAGGCAGGCTATGTAGGGACCCAGGCAGGCTGTGGGGGGACCTAGGGCAGGCTGTGGAGGGACCTAGGGCAGGCTGTGGGGGGACCTAGGGCAGGCTGTGGGGGGGCCTAGGGCA
>JADBJO010006483.1:105000-112500 GCA_016801955.1 Conus betulinus | reverse complement strand
CACACACGCAACACACACACTTGCGTACGCGAAAATACGCAAAACAAGGTACTAGTCATTAACAGTTTGTGCGCATATATAATGTTTCAAACTAATAACGTGCATCATCTTTATAGCAATGACAATTTGCATTAAGGTAAGCAAGTATGGCTAGCCAGTACCAAGCCGAGACTAACACGACCTATCAATACCTGTTTTACATGTATCTCCATCTGCTTTTTTCTATTCCTTATTTTGTATACAAAAAAAGAAATACTTTTTTTTCTGATATCATTCGTCTCTGCAATATATCTAGTGAAAAGGTATCATAATATTTTAATTTTCTAATGCAATGATTTTTTCACTTCGAGCTGTAGATGGAAATGAAAATAAATTATGTATGTACTGCACTGCGTCATATTCCCACGTCAAACAGCAAAATGAACCTTATTTTCCACGCGCTTGCATCACATTTAAACAAATTATTATTATTCTCTCCTTCAATCCAAGTGAACAAAAGAATTATTATTTGCGGTTAACACGAATTTTTGGATTAAAAACAAAGTGCAATTAGACAGTGACGCAAATTGTTAGTACTAGGTTGATAGGTATTTTCGGGTTGGAATATATTTCTAAACGGGAAAAACGCCAATAGTATTGCGAATTTTCTGCTACGCCGGAATGCAGGGGGGGGGGGGGGGGGGGTATTTGCTTTGTTGTTGTTGTTAACATGGGTTTAATAAGATGGCCTTAATTCTAATACAAATGCGGTTGTTTCTTCTTCTCCCAGGTTGATCTATACGATGTCAGTTCCTTATCTATCCATTTTTTTTCTTTCTCCTGCCTTTCGTGTTGTTACCGCAACATTTCAAAAGTCTGTTTAAATACTCTTTCAACCCCATTTGATACTGGTACAGTTTTTTCAGTTGGTATTTCCGAGTTCCACCGCATGGCACTTTTCTAGTCGAATGGAAGGGGGGGGGGGGGAGGGGGGGTATATTGGAGAAACATTTGATTGCAAACGCATTCATTGTCATGAAGATTTCAAGTCTCCACTCACGTGTGAGCATCGGCTCTCTATTTGTGTTAAACAATTTCCAGTAAAGAGAAGGGTCAAGAACTTTTAATTTTCTCATAGCTCTAAGTATTTCAGTTACCCGCCCTTTCCTGTTTTGTGCGCACACGTCAGCCCAGGCTGTGCTC
This sequence comes from Conus betulinus, assembly GCA_016801955.1. Taxonomy (NCBI): domain Eukaryota; kingdom Metazoa; phylum Mollusca; class Gastropoda; order Neogastropoda; family Conidae; genus Conus; species Conus betulinus. Next base: position 111,318 of record JADBJO010006483.1, on the reverse strand, counting down.
AAAGTTGATTTTGTTGTGAAAATGAGTCCCCGTGTCTCCAGACCCGCCATCTTTCTTGAACCCAAAGACATCCACCTTTTCAAAATACCGCCACAGTAGTCTTGTGAAGATTAACTGCAAAATGCAACGTGCTCTGTGCTGTCATATTTGCTAGGCGATTCGGTGTCGTCAGCACCATTCGTTCGGAGTTACGGGCTGTATTTGTTTCGTCGTAGGAGCAAGAGTTACCTTACTTCTTTGTTATTTGCTGTTTACTGTTTCATGCCCCATTTTGTATTTGCTTCCAAAATACAGTGTATCTGCTTCTTATTTTGTTCATATACATTTAACTGATCTTATGTCCAGCAATTGTATCAGAAAGGAGTATTACATCACCGGCAAAAAAAGCAGCTGTAGGAACTCAGCAGCTCCGGCGATCGTTTGCTTTCCATGTTTTCCTATTGGTTGACAGTTCAACATCCAATTTGGTCACAAACGAAAAGAAGAATAAACGTGGGCTAAACAAGCAGCCCTGTTTAAAACCTCTTGAACAACCCAAAAATCTGTGTACATAAATTCCTGTGTGTGTGTGTGTGTGTGTGTGTGTGTGTGTGTGTGTGTGTGTGTGTGTGTGTGTGTGTGTGAGGGGGAGGGGGGCGGAGGGAGAGAGAGATGTATATCTCTGAGTGTGTTTTTTTACACACACAAATGGACACACACACATACACACACATGCATGCATGCCCACGCACGCATATATATATATATATATGAGAGAATGGAGAGAGAGAGAGAGAATGGAGAGAGAGAGAGAATGGAGAGAGAGAGAGAGAGAGAGAGAGAGAGAGAGAGAGAGAGAGAGAGAATGGTCTCGAGAGAGGTAGACAGACCGAAAGACAAGACAGACACACAGACACAGACAGACAGACAAACGGACAGACAGACGGACAGACAAACAGAACAGACAGAGGCAGAGAGACAGTCAGCAGATCCGCCGAGATCTCAGGACGGCCGAGGTGTTTCCCCCTAGAGTTTTCAACTGAAGTGGTTGCGACTTGCGAAATGGCCATGTTAGAGTGTTCACTGCAACACGGCAATCACGGGGAGGTCATTGCCTCGGACGACAGGTCATGGCCACCAGATGGAACCAAATTCCAGTCCTTTGCGATGCCAGTATCGAGATGGCACAGTGGTAAAGCACCAAGATGACAGTCAAACGTTTGAGAGTTCGAACCCCAAGAGCGCCCGATAGAATAATAATAGTGATTTTTTTTTTATCTAAAACTCATGCTTACCAGCCATCTGAACATGATATCGTTCTGGTGGTATCAATGTGTTGTTAGATTAACCCCGCCCCTCTACTGCAATTCTACCCCCCGCCTTACTCCCCCCCACCCCCACCCCCCCTTCCAATCCCTACCACCGATGGTTATCTCCACCTGCTTTATCAAGTGCACCATGCAGGAACCGGTTGACTGAGCGAGAGGGAGAGACAAGACAAGACAAGACAAGACAAAATTCTTTATTTACGAGGATAATAGATAAGCACTGATGCCCTGAATAGGGTCAACATAAGATAAGGCAACAAAAGAAGCATGCAAAAAGTGACTAGAACTACAATACGATACAAAAAAAAAAAAAAAAAAAAAAAAAAAAAAAAGAGAGAGAGAGAGAGAGAGAGAGAGAGAGAGAGAGAGAGAGAGAGAGAGAGAGAGAGACGAAGAGCGAAAGGAGTGCAGGGAAGGGCGACAGAGAGCGAGAGGGAGAGAGGGACAAAGAGGCGAGAGTGGGTGCGGGAAAGAGCGTTAGAACAATCTGACATCAAAACATTCCAAGGAGATGCAAGACAGCAATTTGAAGCACCAGGGGGAAAATGAAAATAAGCACAAATCGGGGGGGAGATGCATAATGATGGCCCAGTCACCACGTCGGGAGGTGGGGGGGGGGGGGGGGGGGGGGGGGGGGGGGGGGGGGGGGGGTGGGGGTCATATAGATAATAATCAAGTCATTCCAACAGAACTGTGTATGTGTGTGTGTGTGTGTGTGTGTGTGTGTGTGTGTGTGTGTGTGTGTGTGTGTGTGTGTGTGTGTGAGAGAGAGAGAGAGAGAGAGAGAGAGAGAGAGAGAGAGAGAGAGAGTGTGTCGCATAAGAATACAAGCATACAAGCATAACAACATAATGAAAAGATTGCAGGTAAAAGTAGGAAACACACACGTGCGCGCGCGCACACATACATACACACACACACGCGCGCGCGCGCGCGCACGCAGGCGCGCGCGCGTACTCGTATACAGCATACTTATTAAACGGAATAACATGTGCATTTCAAGTACAAAAACACTTTCTAAATAGTCAGGGTCATACAAAAGCAAAGAGGGGTGTTGGTGGTTGGTGGTGGATTTATGGCGAAGTATGCAAGTATTGGCACATAAGATGGTTGAAATAATGGTGTTTGAAGGTTGCTATGCATTGGTGTTGTTTGGTTGATTCAGGGAGCGAGTTCCATTGACAGGAACCTGAATATGTTAAACTGGATTTGAATAAATCAATTCTAGGAACAGGGACATGAAGTTTGGGTAGAGTCCTTGAGGAATTAATTGAGAATCTGTGAACTAATGTTGAGGGTGCCTTCCCAGACACAATCTTGTGCATTATGATCCCTTTGTTGTATTCTAATCTCAGACTTAAGGGGAGAACTTGAATCTTTATATAGTCCAGAGTCCAGAAGACTACTGCTTTTTAGGAGGACTAATTTGAGTGCTCGCTTGTGTAGGCTTAGCAATGGTTTGAGGGTGTTAGCGCTAGCAGAGTCCCATAGAGTAGATCCATAGTCTATGTATGATTGGATATGAGACTGGAAAAAGAGCTTGCGTGAATGCAGGTCGAGGAAGCGTTTGATTCTGGAGAGTTGATAAACTTTCTGCGAAAAATTTGCTGCACAGTGAGGTTATGTGAGTTTGCCAACTAATATTGTTATCAATTGTTATTCCTAGCACTTTGAGGAATGTAACCTGTTCAACTGGTACATTTTTAAGATGTACAGGAGGGAACTAATAGTGAGATTTTTGTCTTTTTTGCCTAGTTGTGTAAGCATGGATTTAGTTTTTTGAGGGTGAAGTGACATGTGATTTAATTCAGTCCATCTTACGAGGTCATTTGCACTTTCTTGTAAAGTTTGTGCAAGAACAGTAACATCAGAATGATTTGTGTGTATTGTTGTATCATCAGCAAAGAGTTCACAGGTGGATGTAATATAGAGAGGTAGATCATTGATGTAAATGGTGAACAGTAAGGGACCCAGGATAGAGCATGGAGAGAGAGAGGGAGAGAGAGAGAATGGAGAGAGAGAGATGAATGGAGAGAGAGAGAGAGGTAGAGAGAGAATGGAGAGAGAGAATGGAGAGAGAGAGTATGGAGAGAGAGAGAGAGAATGGAATGAGAGAGAGAGAAATGGAGAGAGAGAGGGAGAGAGAGAGAGAATGGAGAGAGAGAGAGAGAGAGAGGAAGAGGAGAGAAAGAGAGAAGAGGAGAGAAGAGGGAGAGAGAGAGAGAGAGGAGATGGAGAGAGAGAGAAGAATGGAGAGAGAGAGAGAGGAGATGGAGAGAGAATGGAGAGAAAGAAAGAGAGAGAGAATAAAGAGAGAGAGAGAGAGGGAATGGAGAGAAAATAAAAGAGAGAGAGAGAGAGAATGGAGAGAGAGAGAGAGAGAGAGAGATGGAGAGAGAGAGAGAGAGAGAGAGAGAGAGAGAGAGAGAGAGAGAGAGAGAATGGAGAGAGACAGACAGACAGACACAGACAGACAGAGACAAAAACTGAACTGGAGGGAGACAGACAAACAGACAGAAACACAGACCCAGATCTTGAAGAAAAATGATTCTGCCGCCGAACGAAAGAAAGAAACACATTGCACGGTAAACACGACGCGTTTCGACCTCTTTGTCTCCTTCAGGCTTTGCTTTGGCGCCCAATCTGAGGACGTTGGCAATTTGAGGATGTTCGCAATTTGAGGATGTTCGTTCTTCGTTGTCATTATTTGGAAAGTTGTTTGTTTGGCCTGAAGAAAATGAACGAGCTGAAAAGGCGTCGTGTTTATCTCGTCATTTGTTTGTTTCTTTCCTTCGGCGGCGGCAGATTCGTTTTTCTATTGAGTTGACTTCAATTATCTGACCTTGAAACTCAGACTGACAATAAGACTGACAGAAAGATAGAGACAGAAACTGAAAGAGACAGAGAGCACTGCAACATGAATTACGACTATTTTGAAATGGATGATTGATAGACAAGCCAAGAGCTTATTTGCACTGTGCCTCCACATCTAGCTTAAAATACAAGTGAGCACGCACACAACGCACACACCCACACGCACACACACACACACACACACACACACACACACACACACACACACACACACACACACACACACACACACATTCGTCTAATATCACGATTAGTGGAAAGACGTTAAACAAATCACACACACACACACACACACACACACACACACACACACACACACACACACACACACACACACACACACACATACACCTAGACTATACAAGTTTTTTTAAAAAGTGATGGACCCTTGCTGCCAACGAATCTTAAGTCACATATAAATGAAACTTATATAAATCACCTTAAAATTTATACAGATGGTTCTGTACTAAACAACCATTTTCTGGTTCAGGATTCATAATTCCATCCTTAAAAATAGAGAAAGGTTACCACCTTGGTAAGAATATTTCCATATTTAGTGCGGAAACTTGTTGCCATTATTATGGCACTAAACTTTCTTCTTGATTTTCGATTTCCTGCATGTCAAATACTACTTTGCGGTGATTCAAAATCAGTCCTACAAGCTCTAATTTATCCTTACATGAGAGTTATAGTCTTTTAAAAGACGTATCCTGGAACTCTATTTCAAATAAACGAAAAGGCACCAGAAACAAAAAGGGGATATTATTTAACAAGATATCAGACAATAAAACAGGTATCAAGAATCTCTACCAAGAGTGGATTTTAAAAAGTTTGATTTTTAGATTGAGGCTTGATGCCTTTAAAACCAAATTCTGTAAACATGTGACTTGTATTTGTGGCCAGCAAATCACTCCGTTCCATCTACTTTTTTGTGCGATAGAATGAAACCCTACTTACCTGCTTGGTTGTTGAACACTGAACCGTCGATGTCAGCCTTTGAAGACGTCATCTCTAACGAATCAAACATTTTTGAAGTTGTTCAAGGACTGATTAAGAGCCCAGTTGGACATTTACTTTAACGTCTATGTTATTTTCCCCATCTTGGTGTTAGTTGCTTATTTAGTGTTTCTTTTAAAGTTTTGGATTCAGTTATGTGGAGGGTTTTTGGGGGAGGGTTTTGTGTTGTTTTTTTTTTTTTATTATTTATTCTATCTAGGCCTAACTGCATATACATACCTACGTACGCCCAAAATCAACACCAACCGTTCGCATGGATACACCCCAAAAACACCACATGCACACACACACACATAACACTTACATACTGTCTAAGATCACTGTTAGGTGGATAGACGTTAAATTAAAGAACAGACAGAGAGACTGAGACAGAGACAAACAGACAGACAAACAGACAGACAGACAGAGTCAGACACGCAGATTCGGATTCGGATTCGGATGTTTTATTCATACACAGACACCCCAGAGAGAGAGAGAGAGAGAGAGAGAGAGAGAGAGAGTCACAGACAGACCGACAGAAAGACAAGATGCTCAGACAGGCGCACATACAGACACACAGACAGAACCACAGACAGATATACAGACACACAGACAAACACACAAATACACAGACAGATACACAGACCGACCACAGACAGACAAACACACTACTACTTACTACTACTACTACTACTACTACTACTACTACTACTACTATTTCGGCGACAGCGAGTGTAGTGACCAAACGATACTTGAGATGACCTCAGTCGTCGTTAGTAGCAGTCACCAATCTGTTCATTGTCAGTAACCCTCATTCCCCCAGCCCTGCTACCTATAGCGACAGCCATCAGGGCGTACCCTGGTAGCGGAGGGGAGGGGGGGGGGGAAGAGAGACATGGGGAGGGAGAGGCGTGAAAGGCGAGAGAATGGGGGCGATGGGCTTCGGGTGGAGGAGGGGGTGAACCTTCCACTTTTTACAACCTTCTTTCAACAAGCGCACGCAGGCATTACACGTACGCACGCACACACACACACACACACGCACGCACGCACACACGCATGCACACACGCACGCACGCGCAACCGCGCGTGCACACACGCGTACACACACACGCTCGCACGCACACACACACACACACAC
>JADBJO010006483.1:97500-100000 GCA_016801955.1 Conus betulinus | reverse complement strand
CCCCCCACCCCCACCCCCCCACCCCACCCCCCGACTAACCCACTAAACAGACAACACGCCAGACAAGAAAAAACAACATTTGATTCCCAACAAAACATTCAATGAGCGGAATCTTCTATGAATAACAAACAAGTCACGGACCCAAACCTGAAAGCACACGGTTCCTATGGCCAAGGCAGCCACAATAAGTTATTTAACCCCTTATCTAGCCACGGTGTGCAGCGTTCCTCAGGCCAGCATATTACACATAGCATAATACAAGTCAATCCCTTTTTTTTCCTAAACCATTCCCCCCAAAAAAAAACAACAACACACAACCAAACTATACTAACTTCTTATAACTATGTTCATTTCGCATATAATTCACTGCGCACGTTCACACCCCTTCAGTCACCACACCTTTTCTAATCAACATCCCCTCCTTCATGTATGCACACCCAGACCCAATGTCTTCAGGTGTTTCATTGTCACAAACGAAAAAAATCAACACAAAGGGAAAAACAGGCCACAAGACGACGACGTTGACAGTCTCACGACGGCGATAGTGACGATGGACCAGATGAATCTCTGCCTGCGAAGACGCGGATGACGCAGATGACAGTGACACACAGGGCTTTCCACAATATCAGTGGCATCCACAGTCACCGCCAACACAACGGCGACAGCGACGACTGCCACCAACCACAGTGACAACTCACACCCACGTCGGCGATCACGGAGTGAGGAGTCGGCGATACGGAGGGATCAGCAGCGGCGGCGGCGACAACAGCAACGACGCCACCAGCAACGGCGATAAACAGCAACAGCGACACAGCAACGGCGCCACAGCACAGCGACACCAGCAACGGTGCCGGCAGCAACAGCGACACAGCAACGGCGCCAACAGCACAGCGACACCACAGCAACGGCGCCCAGCAGTAACAACGACACTAGCAACGGCGCCAGTAGTAACGGCGCCAGCTGCAAAACAGCGACACCAGCAACGGCGCCAGCAGCAACGGCGCCAGCAGCAACGGCGCCAGCAGCAACGGCGCCAGCAGCAACGGCGCCAGCAGCAACAGCGACACCAGCAACGGCGCCAGCAGTAACAACGACACTAGCAACGGCACCAGCAGTTACGGCGCCAGCTGCAACAGCGCGACACCAGCAACGGCGCCAGCAGCAACGGCGCGGCAGCAACGGCGCCAGCAGCAACAGCGACGTTAATGGCCAGGCTGTGAAGACCCGACCGGATGGGGGAGAAAGGGAAAAGGGATGTAGCATCAGAAAGGGGGAGGACTGGGACAACAGTCCGGGCACAGCAGGATGGGGAGTGCAGGTGGGTAACCGCAGGCACCTGCCACGAATGCCGGTCAGTCAGGGACAGGAATGCCAGCAACTGGTCGTCCCCAGCTCCTCGACAAAAACAGCCCTGCATCGCCTGGTGTATCGGGGGCGCACAGGATGGTGGGAATGCGCCCTCACCTGCACTTGACATAGCTGTTACCCTCCAACCGTAGATATACATAACTATATACCTCGCTAACTACGGTAACCCCTTAGTTCACCCCTTCCCATTTTTTTTTTTTTTCTTTACGCACCCCAGAGCCTTTTAACTCCGTAAGTTACATTTATCACCATCCCACTTCGTTTATACCACTAAGTCACTTCTCTTTGCACTACGGTACGCAAAAGAGCCATTTCATAAAACGCCTTCCAACACACACATTCTCAGTAATACTGTAACGTCCACAACAGACACTATGTGTCGATTCCAAAGAAACCCAATGGGACAGGACAGCTATACATCCGCGCGAATCACCCAAGGCATAAGCACACTCCCACAAATCTCCCGCAATGTAGGGAACAATCTTAACCTCTATGATTGAATTAGGGTATAAATACAAAACCCGCGCTGCTTGACACTAGTACCTCTTCATACAACTACACAACACTTATCCTTTCCAATACCTTCCATGACACGGCACAATCATAACCTCTACAGCGCCCGGTGCCAACACACCCTGTCTATGCTTCCCGAAAGCATTTCCGTTGGAACCCCCTGTCACGAATAAGTACCAATTCAATCCTAACACCAGGATCGAACCAGTGACAACTATTTACATTTTCGTTCAAAACTTCATAACTAAATTTCCTTCTTTTCCTTTCTCCTGTTTCCGCCTCTCAACACAACCCGCTGGTCAAAACCCACCATCAACACACTTTTCTCAGCTTGCTTCGTTTTAGTCCTTATTTTCCCCCATTTTTCTCCCTCTTCCTTTTCCCTAAGAAAACTTGAAATCGATTCAAAACATGAGCTCATATTATTTACACCTTTGTACAAGTTGACAAAAATGTGCACAAGACAACGCCACCTTTAACTAACACGACACTACTATCACCTTCATTAACTCCACATACGTGCTACAACACAAAAACGACGACAACTGCGGCTGGCCACTCCAGCACCTGAACCTCAGGGTCGCAGCACAACGAAACACCGACACCCGCTCGACCAAGA
>JADBJO010006483.1:82500-85000 GCA_016801955.1 Conus betulinus | reverse complement strand
TGTGTGTTGTGCGTGTGTGTGTGTGTTGTGTGTGTGTGTGCGTGTGTGTGTGTGTGTGTGTGTGGTGTTGTGTGTGTGTGTTTGTGTGTGTGTGTGTTTGTGTGTGTGTGCGTTTGTGTGTTTGTGTGTGTATTGTGTGTGTGCGTGTGTGCGTGTGTTTTGTGTGTGTGTGTGCGCGCGCACGCGCGCTCGTGTGTGTGTGTGTGTGTGTGTGTCCTGTGTGTGTGTGTGTGTGTGTGTGTGTGGTCACTACGGGTGCTAACTTTGAAAGAAAAAAAAAATGTTTCTTTTTGTCCGTGAAGCTCTAGTGATGTAACTTTGAAAAATTACATCTACTCAATTTTTCTTTAAAAAAAAAATTAGAAGCAATTCTATCTAAACAGTTTAGAACCCTCCTTTGCTTTATCTGACCGAGTGATTCTCGACGTTGCGTGAGCGAGAGTTTGACACTCTCTCATTCGGGCCGACCAAAACACAGCCCCACTCCACCAACCACCCACCCCCACCCCCCACCCCCCTCCTGTACCCATCAACTGAAACGGTTCCACTTGGAAAGCTCACTGGCTGAAAGTTGAACCTACGGGTCATCATGATCTCAGCGATGTCCAAATGGCCCGTCATCAACTGGTGAGCTGCGGAGGGCGCGGGGGGGGGGGGGAGGGGGGGGGGGGGGGGGACACAGTGGCCCCGTGGGGTACCGCGTTTGAAAGAGAACCCTGGTCCTGCAGTGTGAACGAGTCTCGTGAAGGGCCGGCTTGATTTCTGCTTCCTCTTGGCTGCCGCTGCCTCTCGCATCTCGACCGGAGATTTTGAGAAGTGGCGGTCGGACTGTTCGTCTCTTCGGGGGAGACGATGATTCGTGGTACTGTGTACAGTTTGCTCTTTAGCGCAGGGGAAAGAATCGGTGGCAAGAAGGGAGTTGTCCCCCTTGAACTCCCCCCCCTCTATTTCAATGAGAGAGAGAAAAAAAAATGGTGTAGATCCTTTCTGTTTCTCTCCTCCTCCTCGCTCTTCTCTCTGGCTCCCTGTCTCTCTGTATATCCTTACTTTCCGTATTCCCTCCTCCACCCCCATCCCTCCATCTCTGTCTCCTCTCTCCTATGAACTGCTGTCTCCTGTTTACTATCTCTCTCACCTCTCCTATCCTATCTCCTCTCCTATCTCTACTCGCTCCTCGCCTCTCTCTCTACCCCTCACCTCTCCTCCTATCTCCTCCACCGCCCCCTCTCTCTCTTGTCTCCTCACACTGGTCTCTGTCTTCTCTCTCTCTCGTCTCCTGCCCCCATCTTCTCCCCCTACCCTCGCTCTTATCAGGCTCTCCCGATCTCTCTCCTATCTACTTTGCCGTTAAGAGAGGGCGATAGGATATTTTTTGGCGCAATGCGTAAATGAATTGTAAAACCAAGCATGCTTTAAAAAAAAGTACGGCTTTCCGGAGAAATTTACCACGTAGGGAAGGAAGAGAAGAACAAGAAGAGAAAGGTGCGTTACTGTTATTATTGTGAAACTTATTACGATGGGTGAAATGGCTCGAATAGACACATGCTGTTTGTAGCTAGTAATAAACAGTATTAAGATTAGGAGTTTTGGGGGAAAAACAATAATCTTTATAGCTCTACTTGTCCGGCTCCAAGGAAGGAATGTACTCAGAAGTACTAACGAAGTATTTTAATTTAATAAGATTAGATGCAGTGGTACATACTGTATGGAAGACAGGCTGGAAGAATGTTTGGTTAGCAGTCATGGTAAATTTTTGTTCTAATTATATAAAAATTTAATTGACTTTTAGTTAAGTTGCGTACTCATGTGAATAGGCTGATGGCCGTCACATCAAAGTCACGACGAGTCCCCGAGTCACGAGTCTCTCTCTCTAGTCTATCTCCTCTCCTCTCTATCTCCCTCTCTCGCTCGTCCGCTCTTCTCCTCTCCTCCGCCCAAACCTCTCTAAAATCCTTCCAAGCTTCCTCTCCGGTCCACCCAAAACTACTCTCTCCTTCTCTCACCGCACTTCCTCTCCCCCACCCCACACCCCCATCTAAACTTAGTCAGTCAGTCAGTCAGGTCAGTCAGGTCAATCAGTCAGTGCCTCAGTCAGTCAGTCAGTCAGTCAGTGCCATCAGTCAGTCCGTCAGTCAGTCAGTCAGTCAGTCAGTCAGTCAGTCAGTCCTCAGTCAGTCAGTCAGTCAGTCAGTGCCTCAGTCAGTCAGTCAGTGCATCAGTCAGTCAGTCAGTCAGTCAGTCAGTCAGTCAGTGCAGTCAGTCAGTCAGTCAGTCAGTCAGCGCCTCAGTCAGTCAGTACAGTCAGTCAGTACAGTCAGTCAGTCAGTCAGTCAGTCAGTCGGTCAGTCAGTACCTCAGTCAGTCAGTCAGTCAGTACCTCAGTCAGTCAGTCAGTCAGTCATTCAGTCAGTCAGTCAGTCAGTCAGTCAGTCAGTCAGTCAGTCAGTACCTCAGTCAGTCAGTTCCTCACGCAGTCAGTCAGTCAGTCACGCAGTCAGTC
>JADBJO010006483.1:75000-77500 GCA_016801955.1 Conus betulinus | reverse complement strand
TCTGTACTTCTGGTTTCCCTCCTTTCATACTTTCTCTCTTTCTCCTGTCATTCACGAATTTTTTTCCTCGTCTTTTCTCTTCTTTCCTTCCCATGTGCACAACTGGAACCAGGAATAATGAAATCTAGCAGAGGCAAAAGATGCTAATGGCATTATCAAGTAGGTATCCATTCAACGAATTCGGTGCTAGAATTCCCTCAGCGTCCGACGATCAGCCACTCCAATCCCACACTGACATTTCCAGTCGCACGCGTCTCTCGTGCTTCTTCCTGGGTTTGGTCTTCGTGAATATTCATCAGATGGGACAGGGTGCAAGTTAAAGGATAGTGTCTACGGCGGTCGGTTTGTGGAGGTGAAAGCTTGTTACTGAAGGCTTTTTTTTGATGATGATGACGTTGACGATGACGATGACGATGATGATGATGGTGATGTTGACGATTATGATGGTGACGGTGGTGGTGGTGGTGGTGGTGGTGGTGACGATGACGACGACGATGGTGACGACGACGATGATGATAACGACGACGACGATGATATTGATGGTGGTGGTGGTGATGGCGGTGGTGATGGCGGCGGTGGTGGTGGTGGTGATGGGGGGGGGGGGGGGTGGATGACTGCATAATCCACCATTCACGTGCAAAAATCGTTCACTTCCTCCCTGGCACCCAACATATGGTCACAGGCATCTTCCTCTTTCAGCTTCAGATGTTGTCATCCTGGTGGTAGTGTGTCGCGTTACACAGCTTCCCTCCTCAGACATCTTGAACCCACTCTCTCGTTCTCCTGGGTTGGCTCTCCTCATCCATACATTATGTGAGGGGCGTGTGGACGTTAAGGGCAGTATGTACAATTGCACACACACACACACACACACACACACACACACACACAACACACACACACACACCACACCCCACACACCCCCCCCCACCCCTACCCACCCACACAACCTTCCACCACCACCACCACTCCCCACACACACACGCACGCACGCACACACGCACACGCACGCACGACACGCACGCACCGCACGCACACGCAGAGAGAGAGAGAGAGAGAGAGAGAGAGAGAGAGAGAGAGACGCAGAGAGAGAGGAGAGAGAGAGAGAAAATACGTGGAAAAACACGTGAAAATAAAACGCGAGAGAGAGAGAGAGGAAGAAACACACACACACACACACACACACACACACACACACACACACACACACACACACACACACACACACACACACACACACACACACACACACACACACACACACACACACACACCACACACACACACACAGGCAGACAGACAGACAGACAGAGACAGAAACAGACAGACAGACAGACAGAGACCGAGAGGCAGAGAGAGTTGTTCTTTTTGTTTTTGCCATGGATACAACTTTACCATAGACTTTCTCAACATAGTTTACACAGCACAGACTACAGCAGCACACTGAAATCTCATCATTCATGCCATTCTTTGTACAAGGCTCCCACGCTGTGCCCACATCAACAACACACCACGCGTTACCTACTTCCAGATGTTTTCTTTTGGCTGGCTGAGTAACACTGGCAAACATTCAAAAAAGAAAATAAATAAATGAATAGATAATAGACAAATAAATAACTGAATAAATAACTGAATCAATATATATATATATATATATAGAGAGAGAGAGAGAGAGAGAGAGAGAGAGAGAGAGAGAGAGAATTTACATGAATAGATAAATACATAAATAAATAAACAGATTAATAGATAAAGAGACAAATAAAGAAATGAAATAATGAATAAATGAATGAAAATAATTACAGATAAATAAATAATTAGATAAATAAATAAATAAATAAACAAAATTAATAGGTAAGTAAATCAATAAGTAAATAAATAGATAAATAAATAAATAAATAGATAAATAAATAAATAAATAAAAACATAGAAGCAACAGATCAACAAGAAGAAGAAGAAGAAGAAGAAGAAGAAGAAGAAGAAGAGGAAGAAGAAGAAGAAGAAAAAGAACAGATTATCTGAGGAAGAAAAGAAGAAGAAGAAGAGAAGAAGAAGATGAAAGAAGAAGAAAAAAGAACAGAAGAAGAAGAAGAAGAAGAAGAAGGAGAAGGAGAAGGAGGAGGAAGAGAGGAGAAGAAGAAAAAGAAGAAGAAGAAGAAGAAGAAGAAGAAGAGAAGAAGAAGAAAAAGAACAACTTATCTGAAGAAAGAAGAAGAAGAAGATGAAGAAGAAGGAGGAGGAGGAGGAGGAGGAGGAGGAGGAGGAGGAGAAAAAGAACAGCGTATCTAAGGATGTCATGGAACGAGTGGGACCAAGGCTGATATCAAGCTAAGGCGAAACACGCTGCCACGGCTTTGTGATCATTCCTTCAAGTGCCAGTCTACAGACAGCCAGACACGGCAGGCCAACATCGATCAGATCATACTCAGTATTGATCGTTCTTGTCTGACGGATGTCGCCATTGAAGACTGAGCGCCAGACAAACTAGACACAGGACAGGGTA
>JADBJO010006483.1:45000-55000 GCA_016801955.1 Conus betulinus | reverse complement strand
GCAAAACAAGTCGTGTGATAGTTGTCTTTCACCTGCCTGTTTGGCTGATATGGTTGTCAATAAAGTGTCAACCATTTGAGGTTTTAGGGTTTCTGATTCTTGTACTCAGCTATTCATTTCCCTCTATCCAACTTCTAAGCCTTATGACTCGAACAAATGTGACTTGATGGAAACACCGGAAGCCAGAACCAGCACATGCATTATTCGAATTTACCAACCAATCACGGCTCAGCGACCCGGAAGTGATCCTTTTTTTGGAGGTTAGAACGTATGTAGGTGCGATTCTGTGGGAGACATCGACATCAGAACAAATTTCCAATTCAAGGTTTACAAGATTTCTACCACTTGTTTTACCTGCACAACCTGACTGTTCCAGTGTACTAACAACAAAATCGTTTCACAGCACCAAATACGGACTTTCCTGTACAGGTATGCGGATGAGATGCACTGAGTTACACCTGTATTTTATCTTCAGGGTAAGGCGGGATGCTTCATGATACATAAATGGAATGAACCATTCATATCTAAACACTTTCTCACAGAGTATCGAAATGTATACAGTAACAAACACAAATATTTGCAACCTACGATCCGCAGTGGCGAAGTGGTCAGCGTCGCGGAGTCCTGGCTTGAGAGCTGGGTTCGATTCCTATCAGAACTATTCGGGAGTTTTCTGCCCTTACCAACTGCCACCCAGCGTTGAGTTTGCTATGGGCTCAATTTGGGAAGACATGGACCACACAATCGAGTTTCATTCACTTAATGATATGTCTCAGAGAGCTTTGTTCTAATTTCCTGACCAACACTGAATATGTCTGTATCTCTCGGGCCAGGTTGATGCCGAGATACGCTGTGAACGTAAGCTTAGAGTACAGCCCTGTCATGCAGTCTCAGACCAGAATGGGAATCCGTAGCATCATCTTCATCATCCTCATCCTCATCGATCAGCAATGAAAAAGAAGTCTGAAATTCTGTGTGACCTTTCATGCCCTGCTCTTATGGTGACCTCAGTTTTGATTAACTCTCAACATCGATGGCCGTGGTTTGATTCTGTTGGGATCACCAATATCGGCGAATTCATGTGTTATTGGACGGACGTGGTGGCGCCTTCCGGAGGGAGAGCTCACTCACGCTGGATCTGCAACTAAGCAATTATTCTCGCCAGCAGGGAGCTTAGAGGTGGTTTCCTGGGTATGTTGGATCAGAACACAGACCCCCCCTCCGCCCCCCCCCTCCCCCCTCCGAACACCACCGAAGTGACTCGGTAGCAGTGCAGTGTCTCCTCCGGCGGGTTGCCACTTGACGACTTGACATTGACTACTCCCTGTGGATTGCCGGTGCCGGGGCTGTGGCTGTGGGCGAGGAGTCGGAATGAGCGGCATGGGGTACAGAACCCACAGAAGATGGGACAGCAAAAAAAAATCAAAGCTAGTTCTGTATGAGCCCTGCTCTGAGACAGCTGAAGCAGGCTGCAGAGGTACTGAAAGCAATGGAAAACACTCATAAAACACCAAGAGAAAGGTGTAAAACGCTTCCTTAAAAAAAAAAAAGGTACATCTACATTTTCGACAAATATGTCTTCCTCAGATTTTACAACCAACTGAGTGGGAAAAAAAGACGCCAAAAACAGTATTCCCCAGAGTGGACTGGGGATGAACATGCACAAGAAATGAATCAAACAACACTTCCCAGATCCGTGTGTCAGTAAAGGCGATGACTGGACTCAGAGCAGGGAAGTCTTATTTTGTGCATTTTTTTTATACCTATTGCTCGTAACGACTGAAAAAGATACAATCTGTCGAAAACTTGACTTGTCTGATTCGAAAATGTGTGAAAAAATAACTGTTCTGGGTGATCATGATCTGTTTTTATGTGGAAAAATGACTTCTTGCATGCAATATATCTTTTTTTTCGATGCAATCAGCCGTTATCACTATTTCATTGATGAACATGGCGTTTTTCGCGCAGAAAGTAAAGCGAGAATAATGATTATGACCTTTTGATCCTACAATTCTCCCATATCTATGAGCTGATGCCGCTGTGTTATTGTTCACATCCCGCCGAAATAACAAGGGGCACATCACCCTCTGCCTCCAAGCCTGTTAACTCCCACAGACTTTCTAAGGTCTCTGTGTTTGGTTACTCCTCGTTTCAAACATTGAGATGTCCTGAATGAAGCCCGGCACTTGAAGGCAGGATGCATACTGGGAAAAGCGAGGTAAAAGGGGACGGGGGAAATAGTGTGTGTGTGTGTGTGTGTGTGTGTGTGTGTGTTGTGTGTGTGTGTGTTGCCTGCCTGCATGTGTGTGTGTGTGTGTGTGTGTGTGTGTGTGTGTGTGTGTGTGTGTGTGTGTGTGTGTGTGCGTGTGCCTGCGTGTGTGTGTGTGTGTGTGTGTGTGTGGTGTGTTCCTCTCCCCCTCAACGCCCGTCACTCAATCGCAATACACTGAATGATCATGTCACCTAGATCCTAATCTTGCAGCGAAGATTTCAAACTCACTGCCACACTGCACTGAGTGCCAGCAAAAGAAAAAAAAAAAAGTCACACAGCGGCATGAGAATCTTCTCAAGGAACATTGTACCAAGGCGTTCACTTCGAGGGGGAACCCCCAGAGACAGATAGATACTATTTAAAGCAGCAGAGGGGAAAACCCGAGAGAGAGAGATAGATACTATTTAAAGCAGCAGAGGGGAAACCCCGAGACAGATAGAAACTATTTAAAGCAGCAGAGGGTTTCCGATTTCTCCCAGCACACCCTGTTTTCCTCTCTCTGTCACACATGGAGAAAAAGCGCCATCACAGCTCGCATGTGGGCAGGGGGTGGGGGTTAGGGGGGGGGGGGGGGAAGCAGGAGAGGGTGGTGGGCTGGAAAAGGTGAAACACAAAGAAGAAGCTACAGAAGATGTAACCATGAAGAAAGAATAGGAGGGTGGGCGGTGGGGGGGGGGGAGGTGGGGGGGGGGTTAGAAAGCTTCCCACGCTATCAAGCATTCGTTTGCTAGGTACAGTCGACAAAGTGATGAAAACAACAACAATAAAAAGAACAATAATAATGATAACAAAACCATACTACTATACTACTACTACTACTACTAATGATGATGATAATAATAGTAGTAATAATAATAATAATAATGACAATGATGATGATAATAGTATAATAATAATAATAATAATAATAATGACAATGATGATGATGATGATGATGATGATGATGATGATGATGATGATGATGATGAAATGCTACTAATACTACAACTACTGCTGCTGCTGCAGCAAATGATGATGATGATAAACAATAACACTACTACTACTACTACTACTACTACTACTACTACTACTACTACTACTACTAGTAGTAGTAGTAGTAGTAGTAGTAGTAATTCTACCGATAATAATGATGATGATGATGATGATGATGATGATGATGATGATGACGACGACTGCGAGGATTTGTTCAACGCTGCATCTCACACACGGTGCAAACTCTCACCGCTGTATAATGTCAAGGCACAAAATGTATAAGCATGCTATAACAACAAAGCAAATCCACCAAGAAACCAACCACTCATTAAAAAGAAGTAGAATACCTAACACGTACTAGTTCCACCCCCTCCCTCTTATCCACTCCGCCTCCCCCATGCCCAGTCCCCGCCCATCTCAAACCTTGCCCTCGCTCCATCATTCGTCTGCTTTAAAGGTCTGTACAACTATGTTGAAAGGGCCGGTGGTTCATGACCGCGAGCCATGTGTTTTTTTTTTATCAAAGGCGCATAATTCGCAACGCGTTCCCCACCCCCCATCCCCTACCCCCACCCCCACCGGCATGTGAGACAGTTGGATCCCAAGTCGAATGGAATCAAGGTTCAGTGTCACTTTTTCATGCGTACTGCAAGGAATTCTGGGTCTGATTTTTTTTTTTCTTTTGATTGTTTCTGATTGTGATGCATGCTGCTGATGTTAGTCACGTCCAAAAATGACGGATGATGAACTTCAGAGTGTATGCATGGTGACCTTTATTGAAACGTTCTTTACTCTCGGTGTGTTATTACACTCTTGGTCGATCGAACTACTCATAATCACTTCCAGAGTATACAATCTCTGATCCAAATATTTTTGAACACCTTCTTTACTCTGTGTTTATGACACCACTTGACAGATCGAGGTACTTATAATTACGGCAAAGATACGCTCTCTAATCAAAAATAATAGATACAATATACGTGGACTTATCGTCAGAACTGATCTTCATAAAAAAAAAAAGACCCTGTCGACATGTGTAGTGAGAGACTGAGTTTACAGGGCTGCGGGCGTGTGAAGTGCTGTTTACAGTTCCTGCTGACAGACCATTACACGCTGTCACAGCCATGTCACACAACCACTGCCTGTAGCTGTTGTTGTTGTTGTTGTTGTTGTTGTTGTTGTTGTTGTTGTTGTGTTGTTGTTGTTGTTGTTGTTGTTGTTGTCGTCGTCGTCGTCGTCGTACCCTGGCTAA
Source organism: Conus betulinus (assembly GCA_016801955.1). Classification (NCBI taxonomy): domain Eukaryota; kingdom Metazoa; phylum Mollusca; class Gastropoda; order Neogastropoda; family Conidae; genus Conus; species Conus betulinus. Next base: position 50,504 of record JADBJO010006483.1, on the reverse strand, counting down.
TAGACTCCAGGGTTCATCCGAACAGCCGAAGTACTTGAACACTATGGTACAGATGCATCAGCTGGGGATGAGAACATTACGTGTGTGACCGTTTTTGATTACCCCGCCACGTGGGCAGCCACACTCCGACTTCGAGGGATTTTAGAGAGTGATAATGTTATGTTAGGAGCTTGTCATGACTGAAGACAATCCCCGGCATAACTATGCAGAGCATAACAACATTTGGTGTAACCTGGTGTTCTAGCCTGTGTCAGTTGGTCTGACACAGCCTTAAGCCAAGGCGAACCACTGTCTCGGGAAGGTACTACCGACCTTTACTCATTAAGTTCCCCATTGCAGTCTGGCGATCCTTTCTCTCTTCCACTCTCTACACCACCCCTTTCCACTTGCTCTCACTCAAATCAGTTTTTCTTTAGGGGAGGGGGGGGGGACGGGGTAACTACTTTTTCCGTGTGATTTCCCGACTTACACACAAAAAGACCCCGTCCCTACCTCTGTTTTACCTCCTTCCTCCACACTACAAGATGTGAGATAACACAGTACAGTGTATATCAAAACAGTACAATGTAGGATACCATGTGGTACAAGGTAATGCAGTACAGTACAAATGCAACACAGTACAATACAAGGCAACACTGTAAGTTTCTCCGTTTGACAAGACGTTGGACGATACAATAATATACAGTGTAACATGTTGCAATGGAACGCAGAACAGTATGGGGGGGAAAAAAAGTAACGTGTTGCAACATAGTGTAGTAGAACACAACGCTGTACAACACACACACAATACACTGCAGCACAATGTGTTACACAATACAACACAGTCAGCCTAACACACCTCTTCAGCACCATACAGTACACACACAGCATACTATGACAAAATGCAACACAGTCCAGTATAATATAACACCGCCCAACGTCATATTACACAGTCAATATGGTACAACACAATCCAATGTAATACAGAACAGCACACTGCACTATCGCACAAAATAGTATAGTGCAACTTGACATGAAAGCCCCCACTTGAGTTGTCGTTCTTGTTTTCTTCTGCCACGCGCAAAAGGGACTCAACAGGAAAGTGCTCAATCAAGCAACATGCGAGCACATTGATTTCCAACGTCACTTGGTTTTTATGGGAATCAAATCCTCACGCTCCCTGCTGATACTGGTTTTCAACTGCCTGATTACAGTTCAAACAAGCGATGGGGTTTTTGTGTGCACGCCTTTTAATAATATGCCCGGCCTCGATCGTTACAAGATGCTCGCTTCGCAGCAAATCGATGATTACTATTTTCCTTTGCGTGAGTCTGTTCAAAGTCTGTTCAAAGCTCGCTCTCTCTCTCTCTCTCTCTCTCTCTCTCTCTCTCTCTCTCTCTCTCTCTCTCTGAATACGTTAATACGTTAACAGTCATTAGGAGAGAAAGCAGAAAACAAACTTTACTGGTTGTAATTATCTCCACCAGTAAGGTTAGGATTTTACCGACACCCACTACTAGTTTGTCAGTTCACCAGGTTGTTTGTCTGTCAGCGGGATTACGACAAAAAACCCTGAACCGATTCTATCAAACTTGCTTAAGAAAAAAAAAAAAAAAATCTAATTTGTCCTTAAAAAGAACCTATGAAATTATCTCTTGAGCGGAACCCAGTCCAACGTCAGATCCATGATGTCTTCACCAAAGGTATGACATGGTTTTCATAGAAGAAGGACATGATGGTGTTACTGTTTTGTAGATGGGTTATCATCTATAAAGTGACGCATTTCGTATGGCATTAAAAAAGTCAATAGTGACCGACACTTTGACGTTTTGTTTTTAGTAGTTTCCATATCCTTTCGCAAAAACGTACTTTGAGGAGGCTTTCATTTAGATCATACCTACCACTGCTGTCCTGATGGAAATAATACTTTTGTTTCCACTCCTTTACGGCCTTTCGCACAACTGTTTCATAAATGTGTAGAATAATCCCCTACCCACTAAATTATCTTTTTCTCTTTTCTCTCTCTCTCTCCAGTATTACCTAAACCGCAACTTCTTTTTTTTTCCCCACTACCTTTCAGGGTGGATTGAGATCAAAACGTGAATCCAGGCTCTCTTTGACTGTGATGAAGGTCTGCGTTCTCCCAAGTGCCCTTCTAGTGTGGAAAAGCCAACTGTACTCCTCTTTGTTCTGAACTGAAACAGCAGAAAACCTGTACCTGGGTCTCTGAACTGCTGAAAAGCAGACAAAGAATCCATATTCTCCATCACCCTAGCTGACTGCAGCTGGAGGGAAGGAGGACGAGGAGGAGGAGATGTGGTAGAGAAGGAGCAGCAGAGAAGGAGGAGGAGGAGGAGGAGAAGAGGTGCCAGAGAGACATACCCTGGAGGATAAGATGGCAGATAAAAGGAATCATGGCGGCGAAGGACGTAATGAGCCGGAACTGTTGGCCCGTGGATCACGTGATCTGTCGGAACTCACCGGTGTAACGGCTGAGGATGACCCCAGGGAGAAATTCCAAGAGTGAGGGTCTACACACAGTGTTCTTTCGGGATCCGAGCCAGAGTGGTCATTTTCATGCTGTGCCGTGTTCTCTCTCTCTCCCTCTCTCTCTCTCTCTCTCTCTCTCTCTCACTCACACACACACACACACACACACACACACACACACACACACGCACACTCAAATACAAGAAAAGCCCCCCCACCCCCCCCCCCCCCCCCTTGCTTTGTGACCAGCAAGAGGACAATTGAAAAATAGGTATATATTTTCCGGTGATTTCATGAAACTCGCTTTCAGTATGCCAGTTGTTGGACTGACATCTCGTTGACAGAATGCCTGGAGCTCGTTTGTTAAAGAACTGTGTTTGTCGTCGTTGAAAAAAAAAAAAAACGAAGGTGGAGAAGACCGACTTGTAGTGGTGCTTCGACTGCGGACAGCAGGCCACGGCAACCCCATGTGACAAGACAAGGAGTGACAGGGCTGTGTACAGAACGAAATGACCATCGCACGTTATCAGAGACAGCAGGAGAGCTTAGGCATACAGAGCTTCGAAAGCAGAGAAGAAGAAAAGTGATTCTACCTTCTTTCTTTCTTTCTTTCTTTCTTTCTGTGTACGCAGGCTGATACTCCTAGACAGGCAGTGGAGTTGTGTTTATGTGTGTATGACCGTTTCTTTTTTTTTATTTTATCCTGCCATTAAAGCAGCCATACTCCATCTTCGGGAAGGTGCGTGCTATGTGTACCGTGTCATCCATACCAACGGCCAAACTGGCCTTCTCTTCCGAAAGTTGGTGATGGGATTTGACGTGGGTGCAAGATGTCGAGCGTGCGTTCACACACGGAACCTCGGTTTTATAGTCGCATTCGAAGGACTGTGTGGGGAATGGAGTCAGAACCAATGTTAACTCCGAGGTAAACATCCCCCTGTACCGAAATTGGAACCCGCAACCCCAGGATCACGAGTCCGGCGCTCTACCAACTGAGCTATTCCGGCCCCGAATCTGCCTCCAAGTCTGGTCTTTTTCTACCAACACCACCATCCCAGTTTATTCTACAACACAGAAAACTTAACTGCTTTTGATACATTCCCTGGATGTGCTGCCAATGACAGTCCTGGACATAACAGGTCGACACGATCCGCCGACCACTGCGACAACACTGTGTGTAGCGCTGACCACTGTCACAACTGTGTGTAGGTCTGACCACGGTCACAACACTGTGTTTTGTCTGCGTGTCTGTATATCTGTGTTCCTCTCTCTCTCTCTCTGTATTTGTGTGTGTGTGTGTGTGTGTGTGTGTGTGTGTGTGTGTGTGTGTGAAACTGATCTGACTCTGGAAGTTGCGGCTGGTGAACACGAACCTGCGACTGTGTGTTGTGATTAGCTCTCGACCCAGTCTGCCCCACTGCCAGACCCACACAGAGGTTAGTTTAGATAGTGCCAGACATGCGCATCTCATGTGGAAAAAAAAAAAAAAAAAACGGGGACAGTCCCAAAGCTTCCGGCTTGTCGTATGAGCCGTGCAGGGAAATACTGAAGTGTTCACAAGAAACATGAAAAGTAGCGGACAACTTATATCAGACGGGAGGACGATTCCACAGCTGGTGAGAATGAACATCCCGACTGACAACCCTGGGAACGACAAACACTCCATCTGCAACTGCCGTGATGAACTGTGAGATCGTGTCCGCGCATCCCCCTAGGTACCACATTGACGATGGGGTTTGTCATTTCTAGTTAACCGCGATGTGGATTCTATGACGCGAAGAATATGTCCATTAGTATGGTATGAACTATTGTTGGTGTTCATTCGTGTCGATATCCTCCCCTGACACCATATACCATACTGTGTCAAGGGCCAGAACCCTGGGCACATTAAATCATTCCTGTTAGCTATTCATATCCGTGTTCGCGTACTCGTATTCGCATTCTCCCTCTCCTCTCTCTCTCTCTCTCTCTCTCTCTCTCTCTCTCTACATCTCTTTCTCTCTCTCACACACACACACATACAAACACATGCAGAACACACTCAGAGAGAGAGAGAGAGAGAGAGAGAGGAGAGAGAGAGAGAACACAGATATACAGACAAACACAGACACACACACACACACAGACACACACACACACACACACACACACACACACACACACTCACACACACACACACACACACACACACACACACACACACACATACACACACACACGCACGCACGCACGCACGCACGCACGCACACACACACACGAGAGAGAGAGAGACGAGAGAGAGAGAGAGAGGAGAGAGAGAGAGAGAGAGAAACACAGATATACAGACAAAACGCAGGCACACACACACACACACACACACACACTCACACACACACACACACACACACACACCACACACACACACACACACACACACACACACACACACAGAGGAGGGACGCACACAAGTATAGTGGGACGATAGCAAGGGAACTAAACGCCTGACAATCACGATCTCCACCCAGCATTATCAAAAAAAAAAAGGATAACTCCCAATTCCCGTTGTTTCCTCTTTCATCCACTTACACGCTCCAGTTGACTTTTTAACCAAGTCTCCATCCCTGCTCCCCTCCGCTTCCCACTCTCCCTCCCTCTCTTTTTTTTTTTTTTTCCTCCTCCTCTTCCACCACCCAGCCCTTTCGTCCCCCACCAGTTTCTACGGAAGTGGACTGGCTTCATAAACTGATTTTGACGGTTTTGCAGGGGAAAAATAGTCATGTTCTTTCTAGGAAAACGGTTATGCCTTTTCTTCAACAAACATGACTGTTTTCTCAGCATGATGTATTATGTTTTCCTTGTTTCCACGAGGATCGGGTGTGGTTTTTCCGATTTTCGTGGACATTATTCACACACGCACGACGCACGCACGCACGCACGCACGCACGACACACACACACACACACATACACGCACACACACACACACTCACCCACACACAAACAAACACACACACACACACCACACACACACCACTCACACACACACACACACACACA
>JADBJO010006483.1:37500-40000 GCA_016801955.1 Conus betulinus | reverse complement strand
CATGTTCATATGTTTAGTCCACTTTACCTTCAGTTCTGCGTTGGCTTCTTGTGACTTTCACGGTGGTCTCTCTTTCATCCCAAATCTTATTTAGCAGAAAGAGAATCCTTGGGCTCTCAAAATCTGTCAGTTAAGAACTTTTTTTTTTGTCTTGACCTGATCCAGCTTTTCAAATGCTCTTGAATGTGGACCCAAACGACTTGGATCGGCTGGGAAGCAGGACAGGCAATTCAAAGTTCATGAAACAGTTGGAAGTGATTTCCTTCCGGTGTGTCACGCCAGAATGACCCTTTGCGGGGAAAAACTACTCTTTACTCGCCTTCAACCAGTATTGCTGTCCGTAGTGTTTTTCTAGGATCAAAGTATCATTGGGAAAACAAATTAATGCCCTACATTGTTCCAAAGAAACGCCCAACTTGACAAATTTACTTTCCAACGCATCCGACCCTTAATATCTGATGTAGAGAAGTTGTCTTTCAAAGGGAGGCTACCTTGTGGGTTTTGACAAGGAGCCTCATATTGAAAATCCTTTTGATAACTTCCCTTTTGTAGTGATTTAACCTCATATTGACAAATCCAGTTTTGATAGCTTCCCTTTGTAGTGATTTCGGCACGGTTGAGTTTGTAGCGTGTAACGCTGCCTTCATTTGTGTTAACAGCCCTTGTACATCAAGAAACTGTGGACGGCACTTTATAAATCAAACACAACTTGCTTATAACACGTCTCAATCAGCGCAGAGGGGGCGCTGTTTTCTGGTGCAGCGTTGTCTGTGCCACAACAGTAACGTCCCTTTATCACTGGGTTCACCTTCGTCAATAACTTCAGACGATCGCAGTTCAAACCGTGACTCACAACTTGACATGCTTGCATAAACCGAGTGAACTCTCAAGGCCCGCCAAGGCTGCGAAATCACCTGTCGGACATCCGTTTTTTCGTTGCAGTAATGTCAACATGGAAGCGGATATGAACAGCAAACATCGGCTTCGTCACCTTTGGAGCCTCCTTCCCCCTCCTTCTCACCCACCCCTTGCCCTTCCTCGATACCTTGAAATAGTTCCAAAGGTGATCCCCTCTCCCTTCCCTCCCTCTTTCTTCTCCCCACCGGTGCCCTCTCCCTCTTGCTTGCGTTTGAACACGATGCCTTTTGAAGAGCGAAAGTTGCATATTTTCACAGTCGTCGGAGACACACCAGTTCCTTTCATACTGGCTTGGAGACTGAGCCGAGTGTTTTTAAATGCCACCGGCACACTCTTTCCCTTCAAAAGACGTCCAGCCTTAACCAACCTGTGAATTAAACGTGGAAAGGAGAGAGAGAGAGAGAAAAAAAAAATCACGACAGTTGTGACGATCTGTCAAAACTATACAGTACTTAGCACCTGTTCGTCTTTCTTTCTTTCTTTCTTTCCTTCTTTCATTCTGTCTGTCTGTCTTTATTTTTTTTTTCTTTCCTTCCTTCTTTCTGTCTGTTTTTTCTTTCCTTTCCTTTTCTTTTTCTTATATTTTGTTTTCTTTTCGTTCTTTCTTTCTGTCTTTCATTTATGTCATTATGTGTAACGAGTTTCATCAAATTTTCCGTTGTTGTGCTTCTGATAATGTTTGTTTGCTTCCGTTTAAAAATGTTCAGCTATTTTCAAATGGAAGCAAAGGCAGATCAAGACCACACTAATGGTTTCTTGCTGTTGACGTGGAACTTTTACATGTATACTTGGAAAAAGAGGGAACGCTTCATTACATTTTAGACTGAATATTCATCCCATGTAAGCAAAACAATTAACTTCATTCAACAGATGTAGAAATCTTAATATTCAGTGATCAGAGACGTAAAAAACGATTTCCCCCTCAGAATCTGTCTCCCTCCCCCCCCCCCCCCCCCCCCCCTCCCCGCCCGTAATCATTTGCTGGCAAAGTGAAGATCAGCATCAAGAGATTCTAAAATCTTCAACCATGATATGATATGAGCAACAATAACCACCGTATTCAACAAACTGTGAAATATATTGAAAAGTAAAAACAGGGCGGGGGAGGAAGACAACTGTGCGTTGCTTCTGCACCCAGCAATGTCATTCCAGGGTTAGTCCCTCTACAAAAAAAAAGAAAGCAGGAAACGTAGGCATCAAAGCAAACACTCTTCAGACATACTCTCTGCGCTGGATCCAGACTTGTGTGTGTGAGGAAGCAGTAGAGCCAGAAAGGCAGCAGGCGATGAATGATGAGGCCAGTGCTGTGCTGCCAAGGTCTGACAATGAAACAGGTCAGTACCAGCAGCGACGGAGTGAGAGACGGGCGGGTCATCAGCAAGTCCCGGTGTAACATGTCAGCCCCCTCCGCCCAAGCAAGAAGCTCTCCCGCTCATTCGCCTTCAGTATGTTTTCACTCCCACTGTTGTTTTCAATCCCTCGAGGATCGAAGTGCATATAATGCAGAACACCTCAATGTTCCATAGCAACGCTCAGAAACAGCGCACATTGATATAGTAACAGCAACTCCTATCACAGACAC
>JADBJO010006482.1:102500-130000 GCA_016801955.1 Conus betulinus | reverse complement strand
AGGACAGTAGAGGTCCCATAAAACTCACAACATTCTATAGAGCAAAGGACAGTAGAGGTCCCATAAAACTCACAACATCCTACAGAGGAAAGGACAGTAGAAGTCCCACAAAACTCACAACATCCTAGAGGAAAGCACAATAGAGGTCCCACAAAACTCATTCCTGCACCATCTTACGTTCTCCGAGCATCTTGAAACTAGTTTCCAATATTACCAGCGTGTGAACACAGTTCTTCTGTAAGGATTTTCGCTATGATACTACAGTAAACCTGCTTGACCGTCCCTTGTAATGTGTTTTTCGCCTCGGTCATCTTGGTCGTCCAGTGAGCCAGTCTGCAGCACACCATTCACCTTGAACTCACCTTGTACAGTGGAAACCCTATCCCCCCAACCTGTGTTTTGAACACTCTGCATACTTTCTTTGGTTTCATTCTCCCCATAGGAATGCAGCCCTGAGAGGGGGAGGTAAGGATCGGTCAGTGTAGATTGTGTCCCTGTCTTCCAGAAATCCGGTGCCGGTAATTTCTTCCTGTGTGTCACTCTCCTTGAATTTTTTTTTTCTTTTCAATTTGGTTTTGATTTTTTTTAATTCTCTGTACTACTGCCAACTGCTTTTCTGTATTTGTGATCTGTTCATCTTTGTGTGGTCTGCAAAGCGTCGTCTTTCTTTTTTTTTTCTTGATAAACTTTGTAAGATGCAAGTTCTTTCTTGTGATCTGGTGACGAGAGTTTAATCACGGGAACAGGCACTTGCTGTCCATTCCGCTGCACCGTTCAGTGTGATCAGGCATTCTGATGTGTCTTTGATGCATTGGAATCATCTCAAAAGGGTATGTTTTCTTTTATCGGCCTCTAAAGAAAAACCTGAGCGAAATGATCAGAATGGTTGGTGCACCTAGCATGGCTTAGTTTTATCCGACTGAAGGACTGCAGCAAGGAAATTGAAAGTGATGAAGAAGTGTACCTGTCACCCGCCTGTAGATCGGAGTTTTCCTTCGGCGGGAGTGACAGCTTGGTTTTGTCGTTGGTTTTTGTGGTTTTGCTTGTTTGTTTCCTTGTTTGTTTTTTTTTTTTTTTTTTTTTTTTGGTACGAGTTGGCAGCCCTGGAAATGCTCTGTGGTCTGCTTGAGATGTACTGAAAGGGAAAACAGACATTATCCGTGTCCATCTCCGATTCTGCGGTGTCCCAGTGTTTGTTTCGGATAATGCTTTCAACTTTGAGTGATTTATTTCTCCAGGAAACACGAACATGCTTCTCCTGGTGAGTGTGGAGCCGGTCAACACAGACTTTGATTTTTACCATATATTCGGACCGGACGAGGTCGATTTCGTTGCTGAGATTGCTTGTGCATCTATCCAACTAGTGTTAAAGCTGATTCATTGTAGACCCTGTGCAGAGAAGTGATGCCCGAGCCAGTTTCAGTGTGAGGTCATATTCAGGTTGAGCGCCGACACTCACTAAGGTGGGAGGCAGACGGGATAGCCGCGACAGGAAGGTCGGCTGGAAGGGGATGGAGGGGAAGAGTGATAGTAAAAGGTTTATGCAACACTACACCAATAACATCACAACATCAATACATGAGGCCCTGGGCGTGCGTGAACTTGTCTTACAACGGCATGGGTGCTGTACCCTGAGAGTAGTGTTTAAAGGGGTGGATATGGGTATGGATGGTATTGTTTATGATTGCTTATATGTTTATAAATGTTTATAAATTGGTTAACTGGTATTGGTTTATAAATGCTTACGGCCCTGACACGGTTCACGTCTGTCTGATCCACTCAAAATATATCAGTTTAGATAGATAACGCGTAGAACTCTATAAATATCCCTCTTTTGCCCCTATCCCCACGCACTTAGGATTGTTTTGGTGTTCATCACAACACTTTTACTTTACTTACGTACCTGTGCTTCTCGCTTGCATTATTTTCACACCAGGATATTGTACTTTTTAGTTCAGTTTTCTCTCACTCCCTACTTTTCAAGATCACTCCTCGATGTTCTCCAGAGACCCTTCACTTTGTCGTATAAAACATGTCGTATAAACATCGACATGCTGACAGGATTGTACACGCCACCACCAGTTTGTCTCCGACTAGTTGCAGTTTCTCGTTTTTCAACTGCAGTTTTTTTTTTTAATAAACTAGTCACATAAAGTTAAGCACAGGCCTTTGCACACAGCCTGTGTCAACTGGTAGTGCGCACGGGGGTCTTGGTGACCTCGTTACCGCGCGCGGATATAAAAAGTGCAAAGTTGCGTTAACTGTGCCTGTTTTGCATCAAGCTTGCTGGCGACACAAGATGTGTAAAATGAAAAATTCTTTTTTCCGTGCAAGAGCAGTCTCTCAAGTGAGTTTTATGCCCCTTCTTTTGGCTGTTTAAGCGCGGGGTTGGTTACTGTCAGCCCTTTTCTCACCATGCCACCACGAAGAAAAAAACTTAGCACCTTTGACAAAACCAGGGCGATTGCGTGGATACAAGATGGCATTGCAAAGGCTGAAGTGGCGCGACGACTTGGTGTGCATCATTCAGTTATTGTTAGACTGAATCAGCGTTTTTAGGGCGCGACCAACAGCGTTGAAGAGAGGCCACGGTCAGGTCGGCCTAGGCAGACTACTCCCAGAGAAGATCGTTTCATCGAGAGGCAGGCCCTATTGCAGCGGGATACCACTTCCACCAGCATCCAAAGGCAGCTTCGTATGGCAAATAACACACCATCCTCAGCCGTCAAGCCATACGAAACCCGTCTTCACCACTTCGGCCTCAGATCACGTCGCCCAGCTGTTCGACCACGACTGCTAGCAGCCCATAGGCTGGCTCGCCGAGCTTTCTGCCATCGTCATGTGAGATGGAACCAACAACAGTGGTCCCAGGTCCTCTTTTCAGATGAGTCGCGGTTTAGTCTTGAACACAATGACGGCCGAACTAGAGTTTGGAGGCGTGTTGGTGAACGTTACATTGATGCAGCTGTTCGCCAGACCAGGGCCTTTGGGGGAGATCTGTTATGGTATGGGGTGCCTTCAGCCTCCACCACAACACCACACTCTACCATATTGATGATGGAAACGCTCTCACAGGCATCCGCTATCGGGATGAAATCCTGGCGCCTTTCGTTGTTCCGACCATGCAACGGATAGGACCCATGCAGTTCCAAGACGACAATGCTCGGCCACATAGGGCCCGGGTGGCCGAAAAACTTCATTGTGCAGGCCGGCATCAACAGGATGATCTTCCCGGCGTATAGTCCCGACCTCAATCCCATCGAGCATATGTGGGATGAGTTGGGGAGACGTGTGAAGGAGAACCATCCACCTCCCAGAGACCGCCAGGATCTCTTCCAAATGCTGCAAACTGGAATGGCAGAGAATCCCTCAGAGGGTCATCAGAACACTGGGTCAACTCGATGAGGAGTCGCTGCGTGGAATGTCTCGCCATGGCGGTGGCCACACCCCACTATTGAAATGATTTTGTGAACTGAACAGATTTTGCGAACTTTGATTTCGACCCATCCTCTGTTTTTAATTGTCTGTAAATCAACAACCGTTCATTCGATCCCAATGAAATTCAATGTACGTTGGAACAAGATAATGAATTAAATCTGTTCCCAATTTCAAATCGTGGCTTTTATATTTTGGAAATTATGCGGGTACATGTAAACTGTGCTTAACTTTATGTGACTAGTATAGTTCATGGAGTTTAACCTGAGGCCTTTGAGTTTCTCCCCTTCCCTTCTTTCTTTCGCTCTTCCATTACCGCCCATACCCACAGTTAAACATTATTCATGTTTCTGTACTATTTCCCAGTCTCTTGCATCGTAATCGGTCTTTTCCAGCTACACTTCCGACCTTGTCCTGCAGTCTCCCCCTCCCCCTTTATTCTTCTCTGTTACACACAGTTCCTTTACACTGCTGATCTATTATTCTGCATTGCTGTGAACTTACGATACAGTCATTTCCATTGCGACCCCCTTTCTTTTCTTTCGGCGGTATTGAACAGTTGGATGGATGTACCGTATTCAACTGTACCCAGTTCTCCCCTTCCTATCCCGCCCGTCATTTATCATTCTTATATTCTTCCTCCATACATCATTCATGCTCTGTAACTCCTTTCCTCCTCCAGAGCACCATTCATCAGTTTCACGTTGTCTTCTCCTATCTATTGATCTTCGTTCTCCTTTTCTTCACTCGTCCATCATTCATTCATCTCATGTTACCCAGTTACCGTTCTGTCTCTCAGTTATCATTTTCACGTTCTGTTCTTATCTTGTTCTTCATGTACTGTTGTCATGTTCTGCCTCATCTACACTGAGCATTTTTATGTTTTCTTTGTCTCATTGTGTCCACCATTCATTATTAACACGTTCCTGTCTTCTCATTCTGCGTTGATTGTGCCCGCTATTACTCTGTCGCTATCGGTTTTTTTTTTTTTTTTTAATCAAAGCCATCATTCTCACGCTCTCTCTTTCCTTCGCTTTCCTCATCCACCCTTCGCTTTCCTCATGCATCCTTCGTTCATCTGCGTTTCGCCACCCTTCCATCTATTATTCATCTTTTCTGCGTTCTTCTCTTCCCCTCCGGTCCACCATTTCATCATTCACAGTGTCCTCCCCCGCCCAGCATTCACCATTCTCTCTTCACCCCGCCCCTCCCTCAAGTCCCCCCAGTCCAGCATTCATCGTTGTCTTTTCCCCAGTCCAATATTACCCATTTTCACACACACCCCTCCCCCCAGTTTTAACATTTATTGTAGTCACCTTTCCCCCCAAGTCCAATATTACCCATTTTCACCCCCCCCCCCCCCCCCAGTTTTAACATTTATTGTAGTCACCTTTCCCCCCAAGTCCAATATTGGTCGTTCTCACGTTTCTCCCCTGGTCCAGTAGTCATCCTTTTCAATCCACTCTCCTTCCCTCTTCCTGCACACACACACACACACACACACACACACACACACACACACACACACACACACACACACACATATATATACACACACACGCGCGCGCGCGCGCCGCCCCCGTCCAGCATTCATCATTTATATGTTTTACTCTACACCATCATTCATCCTCCTCAACTTTTCCTGCAGTCCAATTTTCATCATTTTTACGTGTTCCTCAGTCAAGCATTATTCATTGATACCCCTCTCCTTTCCCCGCCCACCTGTTCAAAATTTATCACTCCCTCGTTTTCCCTTATTTAAATATTCATCATTCTAACACTCACCCCAATCCAGTATTCATTATTCTCACATTCTTCCCAGTCCAACGTTCATCTTTTCAATTCTCCCCCTCCACCCCCTGTCCTACATTCAGTATTCTCACCTTACTCCCACTCCAACAGTCATCATTTTCAAATAAACCCCAGTATACCAATAATCAATTTCAGGTTTTCCCCTGTCCTACATTCAGTATTCTCACATTTCTTCCCGCCCAACATTCATCATTTCAATCATTCCACGTTTTCCGCCACACCAAAATGTTTCATTTTCATTTTTCCTCCGTACAACAGAGTTCATTCTTACGTTTGGCTCGGTCCTCATTTATTATTTTCACCCCCCCCCCCCCCCACCCCCCCCCCCCCGACATTCATTATCTTTACCATTTCCCCAGTTAAACAGTCATTATTGTTTCCCCTGGTCAAACAGTCATTATTGTTTCCCCTGGTCAAACGTTTACTATTCGCAGGTATTTTCCCGTCCAGCATTCATCATTCTCACTTTCCTGTCTCTCCAACATGCTTTCTCCTCATGTTTTCCTGTCGACATTTATCATTCACAACTTTTCTACATTCATCATTTTCGCGTTTCCCTTCGTGCAGCATTCATCATTTTGGCACCGTTCGTTCCATCACGCTCGTCATTTACCATTGCCCCTTTCTCTTCTCTGATTTCGTCTGTCATTCGTCATTCTTCATTCTTCTATTCCATCGCGTCCAGTTTTCGTTATTCTCTCGTTCCCTTCTTCCTCCATTCATCATTGGATTGCTCTGACGATGTCCGATTTCCATGTACCCCATGATTCTCACGTTCTTCCTTATCTCTCATCTCTGTTCGGGTTTCCCGTTCATTATTCTCACTTTCTCCTTCTCTGTTTGCAATCGCTCATCATTCTCTTGTTTCCTTTGTTTTACTCTGGCCATTACAGCATGATTCCAACGCTCTCAGATGTTCATCAATCTATCGGTCTTGCACTCCTCTCTTCTTCTTTTTCTTATCCTTATTGTTCTCGCGTTATTTTCTCATCTACAATTCTGTCCGTCACCTCTCGTACATCATTTAACGTTCTCGCATTCTTCTTTTCACCTTTCGTTCATCGATATTGCTTTCCCTTTTCTTCCCACCCCTTGATTCTGACGCTTTAATCATCTCGATCATCAATCATCTCATGTTCTTCTCTCGTCTATCCTTTTATCATTTTGGCGTTTGCCTATAACTTCCAAGCGGGGCCATATGCACTGTCCTCAGTTTCTTGCCTGATTATCCGTACTGCCCTTCGTCACTCTCACGTTGGTCTTTCCAGTTCTTTTTTAAAATCATTTTTACGTTCTTCTCCCCTCTCTCTTTCATCATTCTCGCGTTCCTCTTTTCTCTTGTCTTTCATCAGTCTTCAGTTTTTCTTCCATTCTTTATTTACCCCTTTTTCTACCCCTGTTGTCTGCTGTCGTCTTTCTCACATTCTTTTCTTAATCCGTTCATTATTGTCTTGTTCTTGTCTAGGCGATCATTCTCATTCTTGTCAGTTGGTCATACTCGTCACAATTGCTTGTTCTCATCGTGTCTGTTATTTACATTCCTTCCTTCTTTCCTTCTTCGTCATATTTACGTTCTCCTGTTCTTGTCTTCATAAATCATTCTTTCCGTTAATGTCTTCGGATTCGTTTAATCCCACTACTTCTGGTCCTATCCATTACTGACATTTTTCACCTTCTTCCGCCGTCCATTATTCATCATTTTCACGCTTGTCTCTGTTCATCTCGTCCGTTTCGCGTTTATCTCCTCACTGCGTCCATCTGTCGTCATTCTCGTCATCACTTCATCTGTTTCTTCCTTCTGTGAATTATTCTGACAATATCTGACTTTTATGAAGTCCATCGTCCTGATGCTCTTTGTCTGTTCCATTCTTCTTGTCCCGTCCCCTGCTCATCGTTTTTGCCTTTCCTTTTTTCGCCTCGTGAAAAATGTATTGTTGTTCTCTCGTTATATTCCCAGCCCACTGTTGTGTCCATCACTGAATCATTTTCACGCTATTCTGTTATAATGTGATCTATCATTCGCATGCTGCTTTCGCATTTTCACTCTCCTGAACCCTTCGCCAGTCTTGTGCTACTGTACTGTCCACCGCGCGTCATTTTGATATGCTCCTCTTCGCCTCTCCTTCATGGATATTATGTCATCTCATCCCACCTCTCCTTAATAAATTGTCTGTCATTCATCATTCACTTTTTCTTCTTTTATATTTCCTTGACGACTGTTACGTTTAATTTCTATCCCGTCCATTACACGTTCTTCTTCTTACGTTCTTATCATCTCGTCCATTCTAAAGCTCTTCTTCTATCCCTCTTTCATCTTCCTCTCCTTTTCCCGTCATTTATTCATCAGTTTCCTTTTCTTGTCATTATCATTCTCACATTGCCTTTACGTCCCGTTGCCTTTGAGTGTGTTCATCATTCATCATTCATCATCATCTCAGGTTCTAGTCCCGTCCGTCAGTCGTTGTGTTCACATTCTCCTCCAGTCAGTCATTCATTATTTTCACGTTCCTCTGACATCAGTCATTCTTCGCTTTCATGTTTTTCTCCAGTCATTCATTCATCGTTTTCAATTTTTTCACAGTCAGTCATTCGTTGTTCTCCGGTTCATTCGTCGGTCATTCATCATTTTCATTGTCTTCTCAGTCAGTCATTTATCATTTTCACGTTCTTCTTCAGTCAGTCATTCAATCTTTCCTTATTTTTCTCCCGCCAGTCATTCATTTTCACGTTCGTCCGTCCTCAATTATTCTTCATTTTCACGCTAATCTCCCGTCACTTATTCATCATTTTCGCGTTCTCCCTTTTGTCATACAATCATGTTCAGGTTAAATCTTAGCCACAGGGTTGTTGTCAAAACCAGACTAATATTTTGTGATTTTCATCATTTCGAAATATCTGAATTAAAAAATATGCACAACGTTTAGAAAAATAAAAAATTAAAAGAGGAATTATAAACTCACATAATATCCTTTTAAGTTAGGGAGTATTGTTCTCGGAGAACAATTTATCGTCAAGCCTCACTTCTCATATCAAAAGTTGAAGAGAGAGAAAGATGAGATCATATCTGCTTATCAAAGACCAAATTTTGTTATTACATGCAAAGAATTTAGCAAATTTTTGACGTGTGTAAAAGTATTGTTGGTATTCTGTTTGTTTGAAATTCCTGAAGGTCGTTTAGTTTCTGAAAAACGAAACAAAATGTAGTCCAAGAACAGCAGGCGGGTTAAAAACAAAGGTTGATGCACATAAGATGGCTCAGAGAGAGAGAGAGAGAGAGAGAGAGAGAGAGAGAGAGGGAAAAAAAAAAGGTCAGCAATATTTTTTGTCACTTCATGAAGTCCAGTCAATTCAGAATAATGTTGCAAGACTCGGCAAAGAGCAAGCGGGAAGTACAGTGGACTGCTGAACACACTGTAATGGCTTCCAGTCAGGACATGTACGCGCGCGCGCACGTCTCTCTCTGCGTCTCTCTCTCACTGTCTGTGACTGTCTGTCTGTCTGTCTGTGTCTGTGTGTGTGCGTGTCTGTGTCTGTATAAGTCTCTGTGTGTGTGATACGTACGTCTTGCGTGCGCGCTGGCATGGTTGAATATGTATATGTATGCGTGCTCCCGGACGTGGTTGTTTATGTATATATGTGTGTGTGTGTGTGTATGTATGCGCGCGCGTGCATACGTGTTTTGTGTGCGCGTGCATTGTTTGTCTATGTGTGTGTGTGTGTGTGCGCGCGCGCGCGTGTGTGTGTGATATGTGTGTTGCGTGCGCGCGCGTGCGCAAACATGGGCTTGCGCTTGTGTGTGTATATGTGCGTGCACATGCGTGTATATGTGTGTGTGTGTGTGTGTGTGTGTGTGTGTGTGTGTGTGCGCGGGCGCACACGCGTTATGTAATATGTGTGTGTGTGGGGGCGCGGTCGTGTTTCGGGGGGGGGGGGGGGGGGGGGGGGGGGGGGGGGGGCGCATGAATCGGCATTTTCGCGCAGCAGCCAGTGAAATCGATGCGTTTGTGGAGGAGCCTCAGGACAGGGGACAAGATGGGAATGGACGGGTGGCGAGGAAGGGGACAGGGAGAGGATGTGTATGTCACTTTTCACATGAAATATGTTGGTGGTGTTTTGAGCAGTTGTACTGTTTTTGAATGACTTTGCCAGATTAGTCTTAACCATAGTTTTGTCGCAGTTTTTTTTTTTGTTTTGGATCGGCTCTTGGCAATCGGGTGCATACAAACATGTTGAACTCCGTAACATGAAACGGGCTTACTATCCTTTTCAGAATAACTTGTCAAAATGTAATTGTTTTTATTCGAAGTCTTTTTGTCTTGAATTCAGAAACAAAGTATCATTAGATTCTGGCAAAGAAAAAATGAAAGAGCTAGACACACGCGGTCTCTCTCCAGCCAGTTAATTATAGTAATGAATTGTACAAAAAATGCAATTTTGCTTTTTCTTCTGTTTCTTCTGTGCCCAACAGTGCCAGTCACGCCTCACTGAGAGAACCGACAGGTCAAATTCAATAATGATGTTATTGTACTGAAGACAGGCAAAAAACATTAACATTTCATCATTTGAGAAAGTTGATAACCTAAGCATTTTGTTTTGTTTAGACTCAAGAACATATACTGTTCAAAAAAAGAAACGCATGGGTGCTTAATTTCAAATATTCCATATTCCAGAAGCCAAATCAAATCGTAACCGCAGTAAATGTTCTCCGAACTGTTTACCTTGTATCGAGGTCAAGAGTTTAGCTACGTACAGTACGCACGTGCGCCTCGGGGCGAAAATGTTGGATTTGACCTTTTTGCTGGCCGCGTCGTTACGGTTGAGTGGATTTCCACAAATAATGGTGAACATTGTGCTCACACATTGGCCGAGAAAATCCAGTAAAAAAAAGGACAGATTTTGCCGATGCGTTTCTCGGAAAATCAAATAACAAAAATGCCCTCTTTGAGGAGAGATGACCGTTGGACTGCTGTTGGGCGTCTCCAGGCAGGCCAGAGCCACAGTCAGGTCGCACGTCAATTCAGCGTTGCTCAGAGCACCATCACCAGGCTCTGGGCCAGGTTTCAAGACACTGGCTCTGTGGATGACTTGCCTCGGGCTGGTAGACCACGGGCCACAACTGCAGCTCAAGACAGGCTGACACTGCTGCGACATCTCCGAAATCGGTTCTTGACGGCTAGAACCGGTGCCCAGGAGCTCCCTGGACCCCACCGAGTGTCGGACCAGACAGTAAGAAACCGCCTGCACGAGGCCGGTCTGAGGTCGCAGAGACCGCTGAGAGGAGCGGTCCTCACCCGTCGCCACCGCCAGAACCGTGTGTTGTGGGGCAATCAGCACCGTCGCTGGACCGTCCGGAACCACTGGAGACACATTGTCTTCAGTGACGAGTCGTATTTTCTTGTCCAGCGGCATGACAGGCGGAGGAGGGTGTACAGGCGACAAAACGAACGATACGCCCCCAAACTGTGTGGATGAGGCACCACCCCACGGTGGCGGAGGCGTTATGGTGTGGGGGGAGGGGGGGGGGGGGGGGGCATCAGTTCTGGTCAGCGAAGCCACCTGGTTCACGTCCAAGGCCGCCTGAAACGCCCAGCGCTTTGTGGACGAAATTCTGCGCCCACACACGCCCTCCCCCTTCTCGGGCTCCCTGGGGCCGTGTTCCCAGCATGACAACGCCCGCCCTCATGCAGCTAGACTCACCACGGAGTTCCTCGCCCATCACGACATCCACGTACTGCCCTGGCCGTCCATGTCGCTCGACATGAACCCTATAGAACATCTCTGGGATGAGCTGGACAGGCGCGTGCGTGGACGACGGGAGGCGCCGGCGAACCCCCAAGAGCTGTTCAACGCCTTGCCGGAGGAGTGGGACGACCTGCCACAGCGGCTCATCAGGCGTCTGGTCGACTCCATGCCGCGCAGGTGCCGGGAAGTTGGTGCTGCCGAAGGTGGCCACACCCACTACTGATGGCAGCCCTCAAAAACATTATTGTTGTCTTTAATGACTGATTTGACGGTCTTCTTTGGTTTTTGGAATGTATTGTTTTGTATTCATGTCACTTTGCACGATGAAATTTTGCTTAATACTTTTTTGAGAATTTTTTGAAAATTAAAACCTTTTTTTGTTAAGCAGCCCATGCGTTTTTTTTTTTTACAGTATAATAAAGCTATAAATCCAAATTATTAAGATATTAACCGATGGCTCAATCCTAGAATCACGCACACTTGCTGGACTAAAAACATCAGTTAAAAGTACAAGAATAATTTTGTCTTGGTATCATTAATATTCACTACTTTTCCTAGGTCCCTGTGAAGTCACTGGAACATCGCACTGAAGAATTGTTCACCAGATTCCTCCCCATTCCGAGGCCTGGGCTGTACAGATGGTTTTCCTCTCCATTCTGCAATGTTGTCAGACCATTCTATTTCTGTCTTTCCCTTGGTCTCGCTCCTTCAACAGTTTCCTGGATGATTGTTTTTATCAGAGCCGTTGGATCATCATGACAAAGCTAACGAAGTTTCCTTATTTTGCAGGTGTCAGCAAATGTTCGTGTGGTTCAGTGTGCGGTGTTTGATGGTCTGGCGCACTTGTTGGAAAAGTGATATAATCATTATATCTGACGTATAGCATCATGCAGGGACACCTCATTTGTATGGCTGGTTTCTTTCTTCCAGGTCTATGTCGCGTTAGAGAAGTGAAATACAACCGTGCACACAGGAGCCAGCTTTGTGTTTTACCGAGATGTTCTCTTTCCATACAGGTTTCAGCGTGCTTACAGGAGCCAGCTTTGTGTTTTACCGAGATGTTCTCTTTCCATACAGGTTTCAGCGTGCATACAGGAGCCAGCTTTGTGTTTTACCGAGATGTTAGCTTTCCATACAGGTTTCAGCGTGCATACAGGAGCCAGCTTTGTGTTTTACCGAGGTGTTCTCTTTCCATACAGGTTTCAGTCTGGACAGCAGTGACATCTTTGCTGTTCTTGAGAGGATATCCGATGCAAGTCCCACATTGCTGAAAACAAATGCCAGATATATGAACTGTTTAACAGTTCCTGGCTTCTGTCCACTGTTCTAAGTGTTCATATCCATACTGTGTCACGTAGATGTTTCGTCCACTGTTTTACCAAGCTGAGTGAGTGCTTGTTCTGTGCCCGCCACGCCATCGACGTTATCTGCAAAGGGAAGGGTCCTGACAGTTCTTGGCAATGCTGACTGCATTGACGTGATCTTCAAGTGGGTCATTCATGATGTATTTCAGGTCTGTGTGTAGAAAAGTGCTTTAGAGAGAAAAGGGGCCTGTGACGGTACAGAGTGTCTGCAGAAACAAAGGGCCCGCATGCGGACGCTTTGTTCCCTGTGGACACTTTGTACCGTGAACTGACATTCAGAGTGTCCGCACACACACACACACACACACACACACACACACACACACACACACACACACACACACACACACACACACACTCGTACGCACGCACGCACGCACACACACACATACTCACACACAGGCGCGCGCGCGCGCGCACGCATGCACGCGCATGGGAGTGTACGTGCACATCCACTCACTCACACCGAGGCTGAAACGGCTGCGGACACTTTGTTCCGCGAGGGTGACATATAACTTACAAAAGCGGAACAAAAAGTGTCCGCAGCCGTTTCAGCCTCGGTGTGAGTGGGTGAATGTGCACGTACACTCCCATGCGCGTGCATGCGTGCGCGCGCGCGCGCGCTGTGTATGTGTGTATGTGTGTGTGTGTGTGCGTGCGAGTGTGTGCGTGTCTACGTGTGTGTGTGTGTGTGTGCGCGCGCGCGCGCGTGCGCGCAAGAGAGCGTAATCTAAACCTTGTGCGCTGTTGCACAAAAAAAAGTAGTCAACAAATTGTAAACATTTTTTTTAAATTAAGATGCAAACACACACACACACACACACACACACACACACACACACACACACACACACACACGCGCGCGCGCGCGCGCGCGCGCGCGCATGCACGCTCATAGGAGTGTACGTGCACATTCACCCACTCACACTGAGGCTGAAACGGCTGCGGACACTTTGTTCCGCTTTTGTAAGTTTGTATGTCACCTCGCGGAATAAGTGTCCGCAGGATTTCTGCGGACACTTTGAATGTCAGTTCACGGTACAAAGTGTCCGCAGGGAACAAAGTGTCCGCATGCGGACACTTTGTTTCTGCGGACACTTTGTGTCACACCTGTGACGAATCCTAACTGATATGTGGAGCACATTCCAGTCGTGCTCATTGTGAGCCCTGCGTTAGTCATTTTGAAGTATATACTTCCTGGTTGTTGTTGTTTAACTTTGTCCCGATATACCCGAAGTCTGTGAAGACGCGTTAGAACTCCTGTTGTTGCAGGTGTGTTTTTGGCGAAGGGTTAAAGACCCCTTTGACGTCATTTCAGTCTTACGGTGTCTGTCTGTCACCGTGATCTGTTTAGACTGATTTCAAGCATGACTTTGCTTTCATTGCTGATCTTACCGATTTTGCTGCTGTTCTGGCAGTGTTGGGGATTTCCTCTTTTTGGAAGTGCGACGATTAGCGATCGAGTCTTTTTGGTTTTAGCCACCCGCCAGAGTACCAGATGTTGCAGATAGCCGTTGATGTATCAGTGACTACCTTCCTGCCATGTTCACGCGTTCTGAAGGGGTATTGTCAGTGCGCGCAGCCTTACCATGTTTCAGCGACTTCACTGCTATATGGGCTTCCTCGACAGAGTGTTGGAAAGTCCTCTCCATTCGATGATCCCTAACTGTTAGCACACTTGGGTATCTTTTGCTCCGTTTGCTGTAGGGCAGTAAAAAGTTCTTCTGTCTTGACGCTTTCTTTCTGACTGAGACAGTTTACGTTTTTGTCCAGAGTGGTGCTGACTTTGATTTGCCTTGGTGTATTTTTCACAGCTTTAAAGGCTTTTTTTGTGTGCCGTTGTTACCTAGGTCTTTCTCAAGTTTTCACAGCGTGGTTTTCATCCCGTCTGACATTCACCATCAGCATGTTCTTTTCCCCTCATTCTGTTCAGCGTTCATCTTGATCACCTTTTCTTCATCTCATTCCTCCTCCTCCTTCATCATACTTGGCGTTCTCCTTTGCTATCGCGTCAGCTGTTAATAATCACCACATTCTCCTGTTCTCGTTCTAACCATCATTTGTCATGCTTAAAATTACGCCGTTTATCATTCATCATCATCATCATCATCATCATCATCATCATCATCATCATCATCATCAGCAGCAGCAGCAGCATCAGCATCATCATTATCATCATCATCATCATCTCATCTCTCTCTCTCTCCCCTCTCCTTCACTCACTTCTCTCTCTCTCTCTCTCTCTCTCTCTCTCTCTCTCTCTCTCTCTCTCTCTCTCTCTCTCTGTCTCTCCTCAGGGTGAACTGAAAAGACTGAGATACCATAGCTAAAAGACTGAAAACCATTGCTAAAGAGAGAGAGATTTTGAGAGAGAGAGAGAGAGAGAGAGAGGGGGGGGGGGGGTGAAGATAAAAATTGAAATACGATGGAAAAAGACTTATCCATCACATTTCGAGACATATTTCAAAATCTTTTTTTTTTTTTTTTTTTTTTTTTTTTTTAACTTATTTTAGTATTATTTTTACAACTTAATTCGATTCTGTTTTTTTTTTCTTTTTTTTGTGATTTGTAAGCCTTTTTCTGGTTGGTTTGTTCATTCAAAGTTTGTTTTTTGTAATCAGTTATGAATGATATCATCTCATTTTATTCAAATTAGTGCATGGACACACGCATATGCACACACATACATGTACTTACAAGGCTGCGTTCACGCGCAGTGCTACACACACACACACACACACACACACACACACACACACACACACACACACACACACACACACACACATATACACACACACTGCGCGCGCGCGCGCGCTTACTCTTACAGCGCACATGCAGGCACACGTGCGCGCAAAAACAATCACACGAATATACACAGATAAACTTAACGCTCGTGCGCGCACGGTCGACACTTCGACATTGATTTACAAAAAATTCAAATGGCCCTTTTCCTCTGTGTGTGTGTGTGTGTGTGTGTGTGGGGGGTGTACCTAAGTGATTACATTAACAAAAATGTCGATAAACGCATTTATACTCGACATTATATAAATACACTTGGACTTGTATTTACACACACACACACCGCACAACCAAACCATCCCTCTCCTTCCCCCCTCCTCTCCCTCTCTCTCTCTCTCTCTCTCTCTCTCTCTCTCCCTCCGTCTCTCTCTCTCTCTCCTCTCTCTCTCTCTCTCTCTCTCTCAATCTCTCCCCAACTCTCTCTCTCTCTCTCTCTCTCTCTCTCTCTCTCTCTCTCTCTCTCTCTCTCTTACAATCATGTTTAGCGGTTGAGATCTCAATCTGTTAATCTGTTAATCCCCAACTTCCCTTCCTTCTCTCTCTCTCTCTCTCTCTCTCTCTCTCTCTCTCTCTCTCTCTCTCTCTCTCTCTCTCTCTCTCTCTCTCTCTCTCTCTCTCTCTCTCTCTCTCTCCCCTCCCCCTCCCTATTCTTCCCCCCCCTCTCTCTTCCCCCCTCTTTGTCTGTCTGTCCACCAGTTCCCAGTCCCCCCCCCCCCCCCAACTCTGTCTCTTCTCCCCCCCCCCCCCCCCCCCCCCCGTCTCTTTCCCTCTCTTATCTCCCCCTCCCTCTCGATATAATCATAGAATTGAATAGTGTGTAACTTATATTTATTATGTTGCCGGATATGTTCTCGTGTTTTTTTTTTTTTTTTTTTTTCTTAACATACACCTGTATGTTATTCCTTGTGGACCACAGTTTTGGTATTGGCGTTAACTGTGTGAACTTACGACTTAATGGAAAGTATATGATCTTAAACTTGGACATTTTCTACAGTTTAAATGGTAACGTTTCCATGTCGTATAGATGTGTTGTTTCTTAGAGATCATACACTGTACTGCTGAGGCACGCTGGTCTGGAAATCTGTCTTTCATGGAAATTCTTATTATCTTATAAATGAACATTTTATACAGACAAAAATACTTCTCATGGCATCGCTGCAAAAGAAATACTCGATATCTGTTTCACCACTGCTTGTACCCCCACATTCCCCCCTCCCCTTGGCTCACACCCCCTCCTCCTCCCTCCCTCCCCTCCCCTCTCTTCCTCTCTCTTCCCATCTCTCTCTCTCTCTCTCTCTCTCTCTCTCTCTCTCTCTCTCGTCTCACTTCCATTATTCCCTCCTCTCTCTGTACCAACACTTCCCGACTCCCCTTGGTTTTCCTCCCTCCCCGCCTGTCCCTTTTTCCCCCCTCCTAGGCCATTCGCCCCCCCCCCCCCCCCCCCCCCCGACCTTTTTCTCAGCTCCCCCCATCTCTCTCTCGCGCGCATGCGCTGTTTTGTTTAAGTTCTCCCTTTCTCCCTCTCTCTTCCCCTGTCTGTATGTTAACTTGCTACAACCCTCTGACTCTCCCCCCCCCCCCCCCCCCCCCCCTCTCTTTTTTTCTGTATGTACCAAGCCTTTCCTATCTCTCTCACTTCCCACGTACTTTCCCTCTATCACCGCTGTTCCCTACCGGTCCTGTCTACCTCCACCCCACCCCTGTTCTCTCTACTTCTCACTATCCTTACATTCTCCACACCCCCCCCCCCCCCGTCTCTCGCTCTCCTAAGTTTCCTCATACCTGCCCCTTCCTGCCCTTTTCCCCCCCCCCCCCCCCCTCCCCACTTTCTGCCCCCTCACCGTCTCGGTGTTGGCCTGTCTGTGCGTCTGTCTGTCTGTCTCTCGTCGCTCTTCTCACCCCCCTCCCCATCTCTCTCTCCCTGCTAGCTCTTCCCTCACTCTTTCTTACTTCGTTTTTACTTTCTCTTTTTTTTTCTCTCCTCTCTCTCTCTCTCTCTCTGTCTTTCCTACCTTTCTTTTCTCGCATTCCCCGTAGCTACCGCCCTTTCCACCCTTGCCCTTCCTCACCCATTGCATCTGTGGTGAACGGGTTTTTATTTATTTATTTATTTATTTCATTTTTTTTTAAAGTGTGAACGGAAGCTGCTATGTGCAATTCTCCATCATTAAATTCCCCCTGAGGAAGACCAAAGAGGTCGACATATTGGGAAAACTTCAACGTGGTTGTTTGGTTCTGTGTTTAGATGTTCACACACACACACACACACACACACACACACACACACACACACACACACACACACACACAAACATGTGTGTGTGTGTGTGTGTGTGTGTGTGTGTGTGTGTGTGTATTACAATCGAGAGAGAGTGAGAGAGAGAGAGATTGAGATTCGTTCCTTCATTTATCTATTAATTTGTATATCTAGTTTCATAGTAACCTAGTGAGTAATTGACGTATCAGTTGGTTATCGTATTATTTTTGGTTTATTGATTTATTCATTTACATATTTTGCCCCTTGGTAGTGTACATCAGTGTGAATGCTCTACCCCGTGTGGCAGTCACGGTATTGAAAGTTTTAGGGTTTTGCTTTTACATGTGCCGTGAAATGCTTTACATTAAAATTCATGGCACATAGAGTTTGCAACAACAGGTGCCCCCCCCCCCCTCCCCCGCCCACCTTTCACGATGTTTTTACACACACATACACATGTGTGTGTGTGTGTGTGTGTGTGTGTGTGTGTGTGTGTGTGTGTGTGTGTGAACACAGAACACAAACCAACACCACGTTGAAGTTTTCCCCCAAAATGTCGACCTCTTTGGTCTTCCTCAGGGGGAATTTATGTTCTTGTCGTTCTTTGATACATTATTTGAGACTGTTTTTCGTTCATTTTTTTTCTTCTTTGTTTCCCCTCATTCATTCCTTTCTTTTGTACATTCGTTAGATTGCTCGTGCGTTTTTTTAAAATTTTTTTTTAATTAATTTTTTTTTTTTTTAAACTTCCGTGCGGTTGGTCGGTCAATCAATTGCTGGTCCAGTCATTCATTCGTACGGTCGGTCAGCCGCTCGTTTAGAAATTCGTTCGTAAATTTTTTTCGGTCTGTCGCTCGCTGATTTGTTCAGTCGCTCATTCAGTCATTGAATAGTTCAGTCGGTCGTCCAGTCATTCATTCGTTCAGTCGGTCAATTGGTCGTTCAGTTATTCGTTCAGTCAGTCAATCGGTCGTTCAGTTATTCAGTCGGACATTCAGTAATTCAGTCGGTGAATCGGCCGTTGAGATATTCATTCACCCAGGCGGTCGGTCGGTCATACAGTCATTCGTTCGTATATTTGTTTCGGTCAGTCGGTCATTCATTCATTCATTCAGTCGGTCAATCGGTTGTTTAGTTATTAATTCGTTTAGTCGGTCAATCGGTCGTTCAGTTATTTATTTGTTCAGCGGTCAATCGGTTGTTGAGGTATTCATTCGTTCAATCTATTAATCAGTCGTTCAGATATTTATTCGTTCAGTCGGTTGTTGGACATCCATTCGTTTAGTCGGTCGGTCGTTCAGTTATTCATTCGTTCAGTCAGTCAATCGGTCGTTCAGTCGGTCGGACAGTCATTAGTTCGTTAATTTGTTCGGTCGGTCGTTCATTTATTCGTTCAGTCGGTGAATCGGTCGTTCAGTCATTCATTCGTTCAGTCGGACGTTCGGACATTCATTCGTTACTCGGTCGGTCGTTCAGTTGTCATTCATTCGTTTCAGTTGTCAATCGGTCGTTCAGTCATTCATTCGTTCAGTCGTCAATCGGTCGTTCAGTCATTCATTCGTTCAGAGTCGTCAATCGGTCGTTCAGTCATTCATTCGTTCAGTCGTCAATCGGTCGTTCAGACATTCATTCATTCAATCGGTCTTTCCGTCATTCTTTCTTATATTTGTTCGGTTGGTCGCTCGTTCAGGCATTCATTCATTCAGTCGGTCGTTCAGTCATCCTTTCATTCAGTCGGTTGTTAGGACATTCATTCGTTCAGTCTGTCGGTCGTTCAATTATTCATTCGTCCAGTCGGACAATCGGTCGTTCATTGATTCATTCATTCAATCGGTCGTTAAGTCGGTCAATCGGTCGTTCAGTAATTAATTCGTTCCGTCGGTCAGTCGGCCTTTCAGGTCTTCATTCGGTCGGTCAGTCAGTCAATCGTTCAGTCAGTCGTTCGTATATGTGTTTGATCGGTCGCTCTTTCAGTCATACATTCGTTCAGTCGGAGAGTCGGTCGTTCATTCATTCATTCATTCAGTCGAACGTTCAGACATTCATTCAGTACGTTTAGTCGGTCGGTCGTTCAGTTTATTCATTCGTCCAGTCGGTTAATCCGTCGTTGTTATTCATTCGTTCCGTCGGTCAGTCGGTCGGCTCGTCATCATTCATTCATCAGTCTTCATTCGGTCGTTTGTCAGTCAGTTCGTATCGTTCAGTCGATTCGTTCGTATTCATGTGTTTGATCGGTCGTTCGTTCATTCGGTCATTCACATTCGTTCAGTTGGTTAGTCGTTCAGTTGTTCGTTCATTCATTCATTCAGTCATTCAGTCGGTCGTTCAGATTCATTCATTCGTTTATTTATTCGGTCGGTCAGTCGTTCATTTGTTATTCATTCAGTCCAGTCGGTTATTCATTCCGTCAGTTGTTCATTCATTCGTTCAGTCAGTCATTTGTTCGTTCGTTCGTCATTCGTTCGTCATTCATTTGTTCGGTCGGTGAGTCGGTCGTTCAGTCATTCATTCATTCGTTCAATCGGTCACTCGGACATTCATTCATTTAGTCAGTCGGTCGTTCAGTCATTCATTCGGTCAGTTGTGGGTCGGTCTTTAAATCATTCTTTCGTTCAATCGGTCAGTCGAACATTCATTCTTTCAGTCAGTCGTTTGTTCAGTCATTCGTTTGTTCAGTCGGTAATTCAGTCAGTCATTCGGTTACTCAGTCGTCGTTCAGTCATTTACTCAGTCCGTTAGTCCTGCAGTAATCCGTTCGTATATTTGTTCAGTCGGTCCATTAAGATATTCATTCGTTCAGTCGGTCGTTCAGTCATCCATTCGTTCAGTTGGTGAGTCGGTCGTTCAGTCACGCATTCATTCAGTCGGTCGCTCGTCGTCGGTAATTTATTCATTCATTCGGTCGGAGGGTCGGTCAGTCAGTCGTTCAATCATTGATTCGTTCAGGCGGTCGATCGGTCATTGATTTGGTTAGTCGGTCGGTCATTCATTCATTCATTCAGTTGGTCATTCAGTCATCGATTCGGTCAGTCGGTCGTTCAGTCATTCAGTCGGTCATTCAGTCGTCGATTCGTTCAGTCAGTCGGTCGCTCTCGTTCAGTTCATCGTTGATCTTTTCAGTTGGTAAGTCGGTCAGGTATGTCCAATATTCGTTCAGTCAGTGGGGCCAACAATGGGGCACAGATACAGGGCGTGACAGGCATGGAGGTACACGGGGCTTGGCTGCTGACCGTATCAAGAATGGGCATACGTGGAAGGGGGGGGGGAGAGAAGCAACTTGACGGTATGACGTGTGGGGGATACGAAGAACACCGATGCAGGGTATGCACGATGCGAGATTTCGGCTGCAGCGCGCGCAGCGTGGTTGCGGGTATGCAGCGTCCGACATGCATGGGGGCACGGCGGTCACGGTTGCTGGGCGTGACATGGATCATGGTGATGGGGAGGAGGTGCAGATGTAGGGCGAAACATGGATGGGGATGTGGCATGTGGATTCTAGGGCTTGACATAGGTACGGAGACCGGGGTGGGGGTGGGGGATGAAAATGCAGGGCGCAACAAGGATATAGGGATGCAGGGTACGTGGA
The DNA here is from genome assembly GCA_016801955.1 of Conus betulinus. NCBI lineage: Eukaryota > Metazoa > Mollusca > Gastropoda > Neogastropoda > Conidae > Conus > Conus betulinus. Next base: position 109,002 of record JADBJO010006482.1, on the reverse strand, counting down.
TTCTAGGGCTTGACATAGGTACGGTTACTGGGTGGGGATATTGCTATTTGGATTAATTGTACATTAAGGAAGCATTCCAATAAAAGAACAATAAACGTTGTACAGAAGATGTACCAAAAGGAATTGGATAAATTATCTTCATATATGAAGAACAACGGATTAGAACTATCTGGAGAAAAAACATGTCTTCTTATGTTGTTTAAACAATGGTGAGAACCTAGAGACTCTACCCTCGCTTTTGCTAGATGGTCAGATTCTGGAATATAAACAAAAAGTTAAGTTCCTGGGGGTATTTTTAACCCCTAAGCTGAACTGGAAAACACATTGAAAATTTAATTGATAAAACAAGAAAAAGATTAAACATTCTTAAAATCATATGTTTTCAACCATGGGGTCAGGACTGTCATACTCTTTTACATCTATACGTCTCTTTAGTCCGATCCAAATTGATTTATGGGCAGGAAGTGTATTTCTCTGCGCCTAGTTCTCTTTTAAAGAGATTGCAAAGCTTGGATAGTAAGACTATGAAATCAGCTCTGGGAGTCCCAGTACACACAAAACACTCATAGATGTTATAAAGAAACAAATATGTTACCTCTAAATGAGAAGCGACTATTGGATGTATCCAAATATATTGTCAGATGTCTTTCTGCTGAAAATTCAGTTACTGAAGAAATACCGATTGATTCTAGTAAAGATTTCCCTTAGATGTCTAAAAACATATCTTACATTCAACCAATTAGAAACTACACATCTGACTTTATGTCACATTGTAATATTGATATTACTGCTGTACCAGAATTTCCTGCAGTACCTCCAATGCCTCCTTGGGAGCACCTAAACGCTTTTTTGATTACAAATACACTTTGTTAAAGAAAAGTGATAATGTAAATATTTTGACAACTGAAGTTCGTGAACATTTAGAAAACAGCTATCCCAATCATTTAAAAGTGTTTACAGATGGGTCGGTAATGGAATCCTCTGACAGTGGTTCAGGCTTTATAATACCAACCTTAAATGTCAGGAAATCATATTATGTAGGAAAGGGGTTTTCAATCTATACATCAGAATTATATGCAATACTGATGTCTTTGACTTGCATATATGATACATAAATTGCTTTCTATCAAATTTTACTTTGTGTTGATTCCAAATCTGTTTTACAGTCACTAGAGCGTTGGGACTGCAAAGCTAGAAAAGATTTGCTTTTTGAAATAAAACATTTACTGCATTGTTTCATAACACTAGGCATAATAATTGATTTTTGTTGGGTCCCCGTCTCACTGTTGTATAAAGTGGAATGAAATAGCAGACAGTCTTGCAAAAGAAGGAGCAAACACTCACGAAAAATTTACTAAACAATCCCTTAGATCTATCCTCTTGTGAATTAATCCAAGTTATGGAAAAATGTATGCATAAGCAGAATTCTAGTCAAAAAAAATGGCTAGTTTACCATCGTGCCCAAGACACGTTGTTAGATTAATTCATAAATCGAGGCTGATACTTGGAACACTTTAGTATTCTCATGGAATTTCTTGTGTATGCAGAGAAAACATTTCTGTACATAATCTTTTGTTTGAATGCTCAGTGTTGACCCCGCTCTATCAGGAGAAAGGTATTCAAATGAATAACTTTGATTATGTCAATACTGTCTTATATGGTTCATATGTTGGTGAAATTGCTATGGTTATTTCGCAGTCACAGGTTGCAACATTTTTTTTTTTTAAAAAGATAAATATTTTGGTGTACCGCTAGGGTATTTCACTCGTGTCAATATACGTACATCAGATGTGGGTTTGGAAGTACTAACGTGGATGATAAGTGTGGAAGTTTTTTTTTTTTGATAAAAGTGTCTAATATCATCTGGCAATGAAAAGACGTTAATAAACCACTGAACTGAACTGGGAAGAGGGGGGGGGGGGGGGGTAGATTTCAGGCTTGACATGGGTTGGGGTATGAGGGGCATATGATTTCAGAGCTGCATGGCGCAGCGTGGGTGGAGGCACAGGGAGTGCAGATGCAGACCGTTGCATGGGATGGGAGTAGAGGGAGCTCAGATTTCAGAGCTTGACATGGGTTGGGGTATGAGGGGCATACAGAAGGGCAGGGCATGACGCGAGTGGGAATATAGGGCTGGGGTGGTGAGGGGAGCTGCAGGTTTCTGGCGCCTTACCTGAGAGGGGGTCAAGGTTGGGTGTGCGGATTTTAGGGTGTGACATGGATCTGGGTATGGGCAGTGCAGACTTCAGAGCACAATACAGATAGGGGTAAGGTAAGAAAGGCGTGACATGGGTGGATGCACAGATTTCAGGGCCTGACATGGCTTAAGGAATAGGGGGTGTGAAGTTTAGTTCGTGACAAGTGGGGGATCAGGGCATGTCAGGGTGGGCGTGCAGGGGACATCAATGAAGGGTGCGACGCGGATAGGTGTATTGGGGGCAGATGTGGTGCGGATATAAAGCGTCACTCGTGGGCGTATTGGGGTCATGAATAAAGAACATGAAGGTGTGTGCAGATACAGGGCGTGACAAGAGTGGGGTATATTAATGCAGAGGGGTGAAGATGAAGGGCGTGAAATGCATGGACGTGCTGGGGCAGAGGGATTGTGAATCAAGGGCGTGACGGGGATGTTTTATTGAGGGAGGGAGGGCGCAAATGAAGGCTTGACATGATGTCTGTATTGGTACAGAAGGGCGTGGATCAGGGGCGTGACACGCGTGTCTTGCTGGAGCGGATGGGGGTAGGAGCAAGTGAGAGGGCGAGACATGGTGGGTGTTTTCATTGGAGCAGTGGGGTGCAGATGAAGGGTGTAACATAGGTGTCTTATTGGGGCAGAGCAGGCGGATAAAGGGTGTGACACGGGTGTGTTATTGGAGTAGAACGGTGAATGAAGGGAGTGACATAATGGGCATATTGGGGTAAAGGGTGCGCAGATAGATTTGACATGGGTGTTGGACCGAGGAGCGCAGATGCAAGGCGTGACGTGGAATGGCGTATTGAGGCAGAGGGGGTGGGAATAAACGGCGTGACGTGGGTGTTTTATTGGGAAAGAGGGGGCGCACATGCAGGATGTGATATGGTTGGGTGACACAGATGCAGCGCATAAAATCAATGGGCGTAGCGGTTGAGGGGAGTGTGGATGCATATGGGTGGGCGCTATGGTCAGGAGGGAGTGTGTAGGCTAGGCGTGACGTCGGAGGTGGGGGGGTGGAGAGTAGGTGGGGGAACGGATGTATGTGACGAGGATGGGGGCGAATGGGAAGGGGGAGGGGGGAGGAGGAGGAAACTTGATGTGATTTTTTATGAGCATATGTAGGAGGGGGATGGGAAGGAGCGAAGGCAGGGTAGGCTTGTAGGGGTACGGACGACGTGAATGTGAAGCATGGCATGGGTACGGCGTTGAATGCAGGGTGTGACTTGGATGATGTTAAGCAAGTCGAGGATGCAGTGTACAACATGGCGGCTGGTATAGAGGATGCGGATACAGGACGTAACACGAGTGGGTGGATGGGGGATAATCACATGGGTGGGCATACAGGATGCTCGGATTTAAGGGCGCGACATAGATGAGGGTAGAGGACGGGACATGAGCAGGGAAACAGAAAGTGAAGTTTCACGACCTAATGTGTGGCTGTTCAGGTGGCGTCGATTGAGAGAGTGACATGGGTGGACGTACATTGGAGAGATGAAGGCCTTGCCGTGGGTGGGGAATGCTGGGACAGAGGGAGCATGAACGCAGGACGTGCGTGACACGGGTCGGCGTATTTGGGCAAAGGAGGCGCAGATGCGCGTGACTCTGTGGGAGGATTGGGGCATAGGGGTCGCGAATAAAAGGCGTGACGTATTTGGACGTATTGATTTAGAATGGGCATGGATGTAAGGCGTGCTTGACTTGGTGGTCGTATTGCAGCAGAGGGGTCACAGATGAGGGGCGTGACGTGGGTATGTATATTTTTGGGCAGAGTGAGTGGATGAAAGGCGTGAAACTGATGGGTGTATTGGGCAGACAGGACGTGGATGAAGGGCGGAGGGTGGGTGGGTGTTTTGGGGCAGAGGGAATGCAAATGATGGGCATATTGGGGCAGAGGAGGCGTGGAAGAAGGGCATGACATAGGTGTTTTATCGGGGCAGTCGGGCCCAGATAGAAGATGTGATATGGCTTGGCGAGCGGGGGGGGGGGGGGGGGGGGGGGGGGTATGCGGCGTGTGAAATGGATGGGCACAAGGAAGGGGGATGGGATTGGTGGATGCACATGGGCAGGCGTAATGGAGAGAATGGAGCGAGTTGGTAGGGTCTGACATGGGTGGGTGTAGCTAGTGGGTGGGGCAAGGAGTACGGGTACATGATTTGACAAGGATGGGCAAGGAGGGAAGGGGGGGGTTGATGGAGGAGATGGAAGATGCACAGATGCAGGTGGGGTTGACTCGTACGGGCATACTTTGCAGTGGGGGGTGGGGAAACGACCAAAATCACAGCAGAGGGGGCGCAAGGAGGGGGGGGGGGAGCGTAGATGTACATGGGTGGGAGAATGGAGCTTAAAGGCAGGCATAACATGGGAGGGTGTACGCTCGGAGGCGTCATTTGACGAGGTTTGGGGAACCAGAGAGATGTTGGGAGGTAGAAGAGGCACAGACACAGGGCTTGACTTGTACTGACACATGTGGAAGGGGATTAGGAAGGAGCAAAAGCATATTATGACTATTGGGGCAGACGGGACATGGATATAGTGTGCAACGTAGATGGGCATATGTGGGAAGGAACAATTGCCGGGTATGACGGGGGGGGGGGGGGGGGGGGGGGGGTACGGGGGGATGTGAATACAGGGAATGCTAAGGGTATAGTGGCGTGCATTCAGGGTGTGACCTGGAAGTAAGGGGGTCGCGCATCATGCACGCAGGGCGTGACTAAGGTGTATGGGGGGTCGTGAGTGCAGTGTTTGACATAGTGGTGGGTACGGAGGACATGAATACTACGTATGACATTGGTGGGCGTATGGTGGTCGCAAGTCTTGACAAGAGTTGAGGAACGCAGGCAGGTGATGTACAAATACAGGGCACGACACAGACTGGAGGGGGGGGGGGGGGGGGGGGGGGATGCAGGGCATAACATAGGTGGGGATGTGGGGTGCGTGTTTGTAGAGTGTGTGGACGTCGGTGGGAGTGCAGATTTTGGGGTTTCACACGGATGGGGATAAGGGGACAGATTTCAGATCATGAAAAAAGTTTCGTCCATTTCAAGGCGTGATTCGGATGGGATTATAGGGGCTGAGGTTTTCAGCGCCTGACATACGTGGGGTTGTGGAAGGGTGGGGTGGGGGTGGGGTGGGGGGCTGATTTCAGGGCGTGGCATGGATTTGATACAGGGGCCCGAATTTTAGACCGTGACATAGATGGGCGTAGGATAGAGAGTATGCACGGTGTGACATGGTTGGATGAACAGGATGCACAGATTTCAGGGCGACTTGAGTGAAGGTATAGGAAATTACATGAGTAGGGGTACAGGACATAAAACTTAAGGACCAGACGTGTGGGAATTTGGGCGGGGGGCGATGATGTAGGGTGTGACACGGGTAGGCGCACTCGGAAAGAGGGACGCATATGAGGGGTTGATGTGGGTGGGGAAGAGGGGGCATGGTTGCAGGGCGTACAAGACACGGGTGGGCGTATTGAGGCAGTGGGGGGGGGGGAGAGGGGGGGGGGGGGGAAAGACGTGACTTGGGTTAGGGTTTGGGCAGAGGGGGCATTGATGTAGGGCGCACTTGACATGGGTGCGCTTATTGAAGCGGAGGGAGCGTGGATGAGGGGTGTGACTTGGGTGATGTACTGGGGTGGAGGGGGCGCAGAGATATAGGGCGTGAGGTGGGTGGGTGTGTATTGAGGCAGAGGGTTGGTTGAAGGGCATGCCATATTGGATGCGTTGGGCAGAAAGGGCGCGGTTGAAGGGCGTGATATGGGGGGCACAGATGCAGGGCTTCACATGGGTGGGTGGGTGGGGGGGGGGGGGGAGGGAAGAGAGAAGCATGGACGCAGGGCTCGACTTGTATCGGCATACATGGGAGGGGAATCGGGAGGAGCCAGTGCAGGTTATGACGTATGGGGGGCACGGGGAACGTGGATGAAGGGTATGCCATGGATATGGAGCCGTGGATGCAGGGTGTGGCTTGGAGGGCAGTAAGGGGGTCACAGATGCAGTGTACAACATGGCGGCAGGTATGGGGGACACAGATACAGCGTATGACATAAGGATACGGCAGTCGCAGATGCAAAACGTGATATGAGTAGGGGGGGGGGGGGGGGGACGAGAGGGGCAGGTGCAAATACATCACCTGACATAAGTGGGGGTAAGGGGTGTGGGAAGCTCGGCATAACATAGATGGGGATGCAGGGTACCTGGACGCAGGATGCGACATTGGTGACAGAACAGGGAATGCAGATTTTGGGGCTTCACATGGGTGAAGGTAGCGGGCGCCAATTTGAGATCAGTATAGAGATTGGGGGTATAG